>CM060963.1:129635816-129643316 GCA_030765045.1 Tenodera sinensis
ACAATAGAATGAGTAATATTCCAACACACATCTTTATATTAGTAATCTTATTACAGTATGACAACTATGTTAGTACTTACACAGAAAGTTCCTTTCACCGCTATGAACATTCACTTATGCTTTGCATTTTACACACGTAAGAACTTTTCTAACTTCTGCTGTGCATTTTCCACATGCTGGTTTCTTGCAAATATGACAGGAATTACTTGCTTTGTTCTGTCTGCAGTTATGACCTATTTGACACTGTCGTCGGCGATTAGGGGTTGGATGTTCTTCAGTTGGATTAGTCTGTATACAACGTTGTCTAGTTCCCAAGTAGGCTTCTCTTAGCTCTTCAGCGAGTTGAAAGATGAACCTGCGGCGTGAAAGTTCCTTGCCTTTTATTTCTCGAAGCACTATCCAAGAGTTGATGGCAGCTAGTTCCAATATGTTGTAAAAAACATGCATCGGCTATCTGCGGGTACCAAAACAAAAGGAAAACAATCGTGTCATCTGATCAATCACATCCACTCCATATTTAGTCTTGTTGTAAAACTCAACTATTTCAGGAAGTTTCTTGGAGGCTGCAGATATTGCAGATGAATTGTGAATTGTACTCATTATAATTACATTCTTCTGTGGCTTTCCTTGGTAGCCACAGTATCATAAAGAGGAGCTCTGGAATTTCTTAGGTGATCAGGAGCTTCTCGTCTCGATCTGTTCACATTTTCTACGATACTAGTGCCCGACTCCTTTAGTCTTTTAGCTAGTGATAGTGAAGTAAAGTAGTTGTCGGTGGTCACATTTCGTCCCTTTTTTTGGAAAAGAATTTGTTAGAAACATCACATCATGTTCTGAAACAGATTCGTTCTGAGGCAGCTGATTATCCTTCCCCAGGTATGGGATAGCGTAGCAGAGTTACTTTGAGTTCACCTCTCCAAGCATCCAACATTTTTATACCAAATTTATCAGGCTTATTGGCCATGTATTGAATGAATAGGCAGCGACATTTTGTAGGATAAAGCTGTTCATCTACTGCGAGGAATGCACCTGGTATGTAGCAAGCCTCACAGTTTTCAATAAATTTGTTCCAAATAGTTGAAGCCAGTGCAAACCTATCTGTCTTTAGCCTTTCAGAATGGGATGACCTGGCATCAAATCATAAAAATCTCATCAGTTTCACGAATCCGTCCCTTGCTGTGGTATCAGAAAATATAGATGGCCCCACTTTTTGGACCAGAGTTCAGCTAGTTCAAGGCTTCTGCACGCAAGTGCACCCCGCAAGTAAAGAAGTCATGAAGACCGACAAAGCAGATTAGTGACAGTGAGAAATCCAACGATAATGCGAGCGAAAGCCTAACAAAATTGTAACGGTCAAAAATGACCGTCTCCAGGGTTCATGGTCAAACATGAAAAAACACCCACGCAAATGATGACATGCCGAAAATTATTATGCTATATAAAACTAGAGGTTATATCAGTAAAAGTCATGAAGGGCCAAGTCTTGTTCTAAACAACCGGTGGAGCTAAACTTATTTAAATATCAAGAACGGTCAAAATGACCGCTACTGGGGTTCTAGTGTTAATTCTCAGAATACACATTTATTATTCGAGTCCTCTACTACCACCAAACACAATGCATAGAAACCAGAACAAAGCGTTTCAGACCTCATATCCTCAGATCCACATATCCCTATTGAATTTTCTAATGTGGTTAACCTTTGCAGTTTTTTATTCTGTATTTTTATGCAGATCAGGAGTAGGTCCTCCCATGCATTTACTTTCACCTTGTCTTCTAACAATAAGGTAGAAAATGGGCTACTTATTAAAGAACTCACTTTATTCATCTTAAACAAAGCAAACTGCATACCACACATGTAACTACTCATGCACTTGACAGTGTTTGTTGTTCCTACATCCTAGCATACCTTTTCAAATGTGTGGGATTACTGGCAGTGCAAGCAGCATTATACAAAACGTGATTCCTAAGTATAATTTGGGTATAAACAATGGAAAATTAATTACCAATATGATATAATAAAACACAATTTTCTACTTTTATGCTGCAATAGTGATTGATAGCTTACTTCTCATTTCTCAATATGGCACAATTTGTCTTAAGTGTGTGATAAAGTTTGTACATGTAATTTGCATGTGCTACCAATATTAGCCATGACAGGTACTAACTGGCACAGCTATGAGCTATTCCCTTCCCCTCCAAACCCTGCTAGTGTCCAGCCCTAATATCCAAAACACTGTCAATCTGAATCAGATATGAAGTAGCACGGTTCCATGGAATAGTAACATAATAAGGCTACAAACTTATAATTCACTGTTGTTTCCTTCAGCTTCTATAGTTTTCCTGGAAAACTTTTCTATCATCATACAAGCCATTTCATTGTGCCTTTAAGAGTACTAGGTCGGTCAGGGTGGCTCAGTTGGTTAGACGCTGGCCTACTGATCCCAAGGTCACAGGTTCAAATCTGGCCCAGACCGATGGTTTTTCAGTGTGCTTAAAAACGACATGCTCCATGTCAGTAGATTTACTGGCATGTTAAAGAACTCCTGCGGGACAAAATCCTGGCACACCGGCGACGCTGATGTGATCCTGGCAATTGACAGCGTCGTTAAACAATAAAATAATTTTAATTTTTTTAAGAGTACTAAGAATAATTCTCTTATTCTCAATGTAACCTGGAGTATACAAACAATATACATAGCTTTATTAAGGTAATATCATGGCATGGAGACACTATCCCCAAAGCTGCACCTGCAAATAAAATTGAATACTCTGATCATACAGAAATTTTTCAAATCAAGACTCAGATCCTACTCATATTTTTATAACCTAAAACAAAAGTATTCTACTTGCACAGCTCTACTGAATGAATATTATATCTGCTGCAGATATAATATTAAGATAAACAAGAATATTTACTCATTATATTAAATTTGAGAGCCATCATAGCAATAAACATTATAAGTCTGAAATATAATGCAGGCAGTTTAACAAGGAAAATCCAGCCAGAAATCACAGGTTATTAATTCATGGAGTTTCATTACTTTCCAAAAGTGGATTTTTCATCTTAAATGTTTGGCTTTATATAATGCCATTCATTCTTTAGTTTTTCATGCTTAAATCTAATCTAAATCCTGCCGGCTACATACATCAGAAACACCAGTGTGCATATATTTGTTACACTTTTGGTTTATTTTATTTCAGACATTTTAGTGAACTTCATAATAGAGCTATAGACGAAATATGGTACAGAAGAGCTGTAGAGCAACACTATGCAGATGAAGAGAGTTTTGTTTATTCTGTGCCATTTGCTGATGAAGATGAAGGTAAGCAATGCTTCAATTTCCTTCGGCAAGTATGTTTGCATTTTAGTACATGAAAGGCAAATCTCTTTACTGGGGTAGGTATATAGCATTTTATGTTTTACTATTCTATTTGGTTAACGTTATAGTTTTGGATATCCATAAAACATTCAAATATGATGGCAATAAATAAGATTAATGAATGACTTTTCTCAGTTAACATTATACAAATAAATATCAATTGTATACAAACAATCCCAATATGGATTTAGAAAGGGATACTCGACTATTAGTGTCACTATAGAATTTATCCATGAAGTATTCACAAATATGGACATAGGCAAGAATACTATTGGATTATTTCTAGACCTATCTAAAGCATTTGACTGTGTGTCACATAAACTGCTGTTAATGAAACTAGAAAATTATGGGATAAGGGGGAAAATAAATTAAATATTACAGTCTTATCTAGTAAATCGTAAACAATGTAGTGAACAAAATTGGCTGTATGGAAACCATTTCAAATCTGTTCAATCTAACATTCAAAATGTAAAATCTGGAGTACCTCAAGGACTCATCCTAGGGCCACTGCTCTTTATTTTGTATGTAAATGATTTGGGGGAATCAACCGATTTGAAACTCATATCATATGCTGATGATACTTCACTCATTTGTAAAGGAAAAAAACTTGCTACAACTAGAAAACAAAATTTCTCAAAATTTGCTACAAATTTCAAATTATTTTAAAGACAACTCTCTTAAATTAAACACAAAAAAAAACAACCAAACTGATACATATATTTTCAGCATCAGCAAAAAAGGGGGAAGGAACTAAACTACATAAATGTAAGACTTGAAAGTACTAAAGTAGAACAGGTATCTAATCAAAAATTTTTAGGAATATATCTTAATGAACACTTAACATATGAAATGCATGTAAATGAAGTATGTAGGAAAATCACAAAAAACATATACCTACTAAAATACTTTGCAAAATACCTTAATGTAGAAGAGCTTAAAGCTATATATTACGGCATAATATACGTGCACTTGGAATATGGTATTGAAATTTGGGGAGGGTGTGGGGTAACAAAATTAAACAGGATACTATTGCTACAGAAGAGATGCATACGTCATATTTTTCAACTAAAGACTACAGACACTTGTAAGCCACTCTTTAAAAAGAATAAAATATTGACAATAGTTGCTATTTATGTATACAAAGTAATTATACTGATTCAAAACAAATCACCTACTAAAAACACAGATATTCATACATATAACACCAGAGGGAATGAAAATTACCATAGAGAGCACTTAAATAAGGCTTCAACCAAAAAGGATCCGACTGTAATGGGAATGATATTATATCAAGAAAAAACTCCTTTGCTAAAGAGTTAAAGAATTATCTAATTGAAAAGTGCCCATACAGGTTAGAAGAGATGTTAAATTAATGTGTACTGTTAATGTATTTTTTGTATATTCAATATTCCATGTTTGTATTTTGATATACAGATCATTTTTACTAACCATAATCTAATAAGGTGCCATGATGTACTTTTTATTCATGTATTAGCATTTGACAATGCTCCATGCTTGTATTACAAGTTTTATGAGCAATAAATTAAAAAAATAACCACAAATAATTAATTATAGACATTTTTGCTTCATAAATGATCATATTTTCAGGTTATGCATATTTTGCCGCAATTTCCCCATAATTATTCTTAAGTTTATATTACATAACTCTTTTGATTCATAATGTGTTTTAAATTGAAATATAGTAATAATTATAACTTCTCTAGTTTTGCATTTTAAATGTTGTCCTTTTTCAATATACAATTTTTTATTTTAATAAGTGTGTTAGTTTATCCCCTTTGTTTGTATGTATAGTGTCTTGGTAACCCATTCCGTGGGCTCTCTCCATTGCAAAAAGGAATGAGAGCTACCAGGAAAAGTGTGCTGTTAGAGGCCCACTGAATCCCCAACTGATAGTAGATACTGGAAATGTTGACATTTTGCTATCAAAGGGACAACATATCTAGTGAAAATGTTCTCGCTCACTCGCCTAAGCTCAGCAGTAGGAATCCCTGTGATTTCTTGCATAATGTTGTAATGTTGTCACTACTTTCCTGTAGTATGAGGATTAGAACAATATTTCCTGCTGCTGAGCTTAGGCGAGTGAGTGAGAGAGAACATTTTTACTAGATATGCCACCTGTTTGACAGCAGAATATCAACATTTTCAGCATCTACTATAAGGTAAGGAGTTTTGTGCACCTCTGATGGCAGAATTTTTCTGGTGATTCTCAGGTATACTATGTGTAATAAAGACTATATATATTTGGGTATAGTCATATGTGTGTATATGTTATTGTGGTATCCATGTCTCAAAATCTTTTCATTTAACCTTTCATGATAGCTTATATACTGCAATAATTTCTTCTCTTCATTCTTCATTCCTATACAGTATATAATTTTTTCAGCTGATTAACATAATTACTTTTTATCCAAAGCATGAAAATACAGATTTTTGCTACTTCTTTGTCTTAAGTTGTAATTCCCTTTAGGTTTTTCTGCATCATACTTTGCTCGTTTCATTTGAATAATTTGGATTCTTATGGTGTACAATATAATATATTAGTATTTATTGTAACTGTTTTGCAAGCAGATCTCTATTTAGCTCCCAAATATTCATTTCATTGTAGCTTCACTTATAATTGGTATACAGGTGAGAAGTACTGCTTCGGCCAAATGTTAACCAGGGATTCTACATTATGAGTATAACAAATATGTACAATACAGTTACTGTCAATAAAGAACCATTTCGCTGCAAAAAGTAATTTGTGTCAAACATTTGGAGCCTCTAGCTTCTTGATGAATGGATATAAATAGCTTATTATTTCACAAACTGTTGTGCAAACATTGTGTAAGCAATGCTGTACTGCCTTTTTATCTTAATTTGAATGTAATGTTAAAGTTTCATGCAGTTTAATTTGTACGCAAAATATGGCAATGTCATGGGCCACATGAAACATACTGGTTGCTTGTTCTCACAACACCCCTGTAGGGTGAGGGAAGGTATTGCTTGGCATTTGGTGTGAAGGTTGGCGGAAAGAGAAAGAAGGATTAAAGTACGGCTACAATACAAAAGAATTTACCTTGTGATTCATGAACCCATTCACATCAAGGGAGTACTTAGACATGGTGCTACTAACTTAAGGGGGACATTCCCCTTAAGAATAAAAATAAATAAAGAGATGCAAAAATAAACAGACAAAATAAAATAAAAAATAGCAATGGGGTCACATAAATAAAGGCAGATGTTCCCACTCCTCCTCATCCCTTATCTAGCGAAATAAGCCACTCTTTATCTCCAACTCTTCTTCTGTTTACCCCTTTCAAAAAAAATACAAAAACAAAATAGTCTCTTGTGAACTGAAATGTAACTCAATTTTAAGAACTTTAATAATAAAATCTAAATAAATACCATGCAAATGGCATGAATGACACATATTTCAGTATTTTTTATTGTAAATACATATAATGTATTGAGACAGAATATTAGAAGACCCCAAAAGAAAATCGTTCATGTGAATGTTTGTTAAAAGTGTAATTCGTTTTTTGATGTTGGTATGAGATAATTAAATGACGAAAACATGTTGATAAGGTTCATTGTTACGAACAACTAAGTTTGCACAAAGACATCATAAATCTTTCCATATTTGATTTTAATATGTGTATAAATATTAGAATTGTTTCTGTTCCATAATAAAAGTAGGGGACGATGATTAGAGATTGCTTCCCTAACGAGAGGGAACTAGTTGATGGACACATGCGCGGATGAATAGTGCGGATGAATATGAAAAAGGGGGTGTCGCGTCAAAACGATGCCAAAAAACTGTTCACTAGCGTGTGTATCTCCGAGGTGAGAAGACATTTTTATCTAGTGTGAACATGGAACTTTCACCAAACTTTCATCAAGCATAAATTCTACTAAATTAAGAAAGTGTAAAGGTTTTTAAGCATTTAACATGGTGCTGATAGTGTAAAGTATCGATGAAGTGTTAATACATTAATACATTGTGATAAAGAAACATTGTGTGATATTTCATTCCATCCATTACCAAGCCCTGGGATCAAAAAGATCTCATTAGCATAAAGACACAGCATCGTAAATAATCGCAAAAACAGCACCAGT
>CM060963.1:129645816-129730816 GCA_030765045.1 Tenodera sinensis
GTCAGATTCAACACAAGCTGCTGGGTGTGCGAGGAGTGATCCTATGCACTGGGCGAGTGTTTTGTTGATGTCTTAGCGCAGTGCTTGCACATGCCGGTTGGGTGTTGTGTTTACAACTGAGGCAGTACTGGCCTGGAAGCACACACTGGTCGGGTTCAACACAGGTCACTGGTGTGTGCAAAGACAGCACAGCATTGCCATTTACACTACCGAAAAACTTAAACTTATATAAAACTATTGTGACTTTTGGTGTGGGTGTGAAGTAAAGTAGACAGATGTAGTCGAGATAAAGAAACACTTTTATTTCCGTAAACAGTAACTTGTACACTCGTTGCAACAACAAGAAAGTCTTTTTTCGATTCTCCAACAGCACGGCTCCGAACTCGTAACACAAAGAACTGTCCCTTCTCCGTCGGCACAACGCTTCACATCGTCTGTCCGTCTCCGTCGGCACGACTACTCAACCTTCACATACTCACTGTTCTCCGTCGGCACTACTCAACGCTTCACATACGTCTGACTGTCTCTTCTCACACTTTACCGCTATTTATATCTCCCAGGCACTATTCTGGAAGCTTCAAGAACGTTCACTTATTGCGCTGGAGTACAAAGTAGAAGATTCCAGTAGCCTCTATCCTTTTCTCTCTTTCGGCAAGCGCCCCAACAATGCGGCCATTCTCTGTCTCTTTCCTTCGGCTCCTTTGCGGTAGTGCCGACAATAATGCGATGGGTGACAATTGCGGCTGTCGGCAATTAGATACGGCGGGCGCGGTGACACTGCTCCCTCCTCAGAGCTGGTCGTCCCGACCAGCACTACCACTGCGGCAACTCCCTTGCGCCCTGGTGGACTAACCCATCGAACCTCTTCTCCAGGAGGCACGGTCCTAGGTATCGCTGTTGGATAGTGTCCCTTGGTCCGGGTAGGACGATGTATGCCATCCTGCTTCGAAATTCTGCAACAATACCGCCGGTCTTGACGGTCCCTCGTCCAGTTGCCCTTCTTCCTGGTGTGTTGACGGGCCATCCTGCGCACTTGGAAACGGCTCACTGGGTACCATGTCCGCCGACCTCTCTGGCGCACCTTCGCAGCCACCTTGCTTCCGATGGGTCTGGCAACAAACCCCACCACATCCGCGCGAGTCGCGTCCACCGCTGCACTCGTGTTCACTCGTGCTCGGCACGGCCTCTCCTGTATCCTGCCGTCCACGATGATGTCCACCATTCTTCCGTTCACGGCACTATGCGTCAGGTGATTGGATGGCTCCGACGGTCCCCCCATGTCACACGCCAAGTCGGTTCTCGCGTGATGCGGCTCGTTTGCTTGTGCGCTTCCCTGCTGATCGTCCTCCACGTCGTATCCTGGTTGGTTACGTACCCGACACACTCCTCCAGAGGATCCCCGACGACGTCCCTGAACTGCCCCTTTGTCTTCCCCGAGACGTACACTTTCGTTATCTGAAACGGGCGCAACTGTCGCCTCGGCCACTAGGTGCTCCCTCCCCGGGTCTGTGCTATTCCGTCTGCCCCTGGCTTCCAGTACTTTGACGCTCTCGTCAACTCTTACTACCAGGGCGCCAAGACGTTCCCCGTCGTCCTCCACGACGTCCACATGCTGGCAGAGGTCTTCCACCTTTTCGCCGAGTTGTTCCACGTCTTCCGTCATGCCAATCAGTTCGCCGAGTTGTTCCACGTCTTTCGTCACGCCAATCCGTTCGCCGAGTTGTTCCACGTCTTCCGTCACGCCAATCCGTTCGCCGAGTTGTTCCACGTCTTCCCTCGCGCCAATCAGTTCGCCGAGTTGTTCCACGTCTTCCCTCATATCATCCGAAACGGGCGCAACTGTCGCCTCGGCCACTAGGTGCTCCCTCCCCGGCTCCGCGCTATTCCGTCTGCCCCTGGCATCCAGTACTTTGACGCTCTCGTCAACTCTTACTACCAGGGCGCCAAGACGTTCCCCGTCGTCCTCCACGACGTCCACGTGCTGGCAGAGGTCTTCCACCTTTTCGCCGAGTTCTTCCACGCCTTCCGTCACGCCAATCAGTTCGCCGTCAATTTTCGCCGATAGCTCCGTCTTCATCTCTTTCAGCTCGGCAGCGAGGTTGTTTCTCGTCTTTATTTCTTCTTTCAGCTCGGCAAAGAGGTTGTCGTTTGCCGTCTTCATTTTGGCAGCGAGGTTGTGGTTTGACGTTTCCATTTTGGCAGTGAGGTTGTCGTTTGCCGTCTTCATTTCAGCCATTTCCGTCTTCATTTCAGCCATTTCCGTCTTCATTTCGGCGAATAATTCTTTCATCATTGCTATCATCCTGGTTTCCGAATCTCCCTCCATCTTGGTTCTAACGTTGCAACTTCTGACGATGTAATGAAACTAGAAGCAATTCGACGAATCCCACTTCTGACACCAGTGTGACTTTTTGGTTGTGGGTGTGAAGTAAAGTAGACAGATGTAGTCGAGATAAAGAAACACTTTTATTTCCGTAAACAGTAACTTGTACACTCGTTGCAACAACAAGAAAGTCTTTTTTCGATTCTCCAACAGCACGGCTCCGAACTCGTAACACAAAGAACTGTCCCTTTTCCGTCGGCACAACGCTTCACATCGTCTGTCCGTCTCCGTCGGCACGACTACTCAACCTTCACATACTCACTGTTCTCCGTCGGCACTACTCAACGCTTCACATACGTCTGACTGTCTCTTCTCACACTTTACCGCTATTTATATCTCCCAGGCACTATTCTGGGAGCTTCAAGAACGTTCACTTATTGCGCTAGAGTACAAAGTAGAAGATTCCAGTAGCCTCTATCCTTTTCTCTCTTTCGGCAAGCGCCCCAACAATGCGGCCATTCTCTGTCTCTTTCCTTCGGCTCCTTTGCGGTAGTGCCGACAATAATGCGATGGGTGACAATTGCGGCTGTCGGCAATTAGATACGGCGGGCGCGGTGACACTATTAAGCCTACCGAAATGAAACTTAGCAATTTATGCTTCTTACAGCTGTATCTGTTAGCCAGATTATTCCAGCCAAAGCAGTACCTTCCACCCTGTATATTTTATCAGAACGTCAACTACATATCTATTATTATTTATTTATGCCAACAAACTTACTGTTGGTATTTTTAAACACACAAGCCGTGTGAGGGCAAAGTTTGAGAGGTAGAACTGGAATTTAATGCCATTCTGGCAGTTTGTCACAATAGCTCAGTGGTTAGAGCGTCTGCCCGGTAAGCGGAAGGTCTGTGGTTCAAATCCCAGTTGTGGCATTGAATTTTTAAGTTCCAGTTGTACATATATATATTTGCAATCAACAAATATTATTTCCCCATAGTGAAAAATTATTTAATTTCTCTTTCCATTTACTATACTAATCCTTGTTATTATTTTTGACCATTCAGAGATGAAAAGCATTCTAAAATTATAACTATGCAAGGGGAATTTGGAAATGATTTTCTATAATAGCTTTTTGTACCTTACCTTTAAATAAATATGATTGAATTTGCGTCCTAACTTGTTTGAGTTTAAGGCCCCTATATCTTTATTTATTTTTAATGTTAAATTAATAGTCCTCTTCTTCTCGTTCTTGGTCCTCTTGTTCTTGCCTCGGCTGTTTTTGAGACTGCTTAATAGGTCGTGGGAAAAAATTAGTGGTTATCTTAGAGTGGATTGAAAGAAGTATTAATAAATGAAATGAAGGGGAAAGACAATTGCACTTTTATTACAATGTTCAGCAGCTAAAACTTGAATACCCTGTACATCATAAATATAGACTGACTTTCAATAAATCTGCCAAATGATTCGGTATCCTGAGCTTCACTTCGCCGTCACCAAGAACATATATAGCCGAATAAACATAAGATGGTACTGCCTAAATGAATCTTGGATGGAAGACGCTTGTCTTGTAGCACGGAAACTTTCACTCTATCACTTAGGATTGTAGACAGACTCTTCGCTAAAACTATTTCAAACCTCCCTACTTTTGCCTGCCAAAATATTGAATTTCTATTGGTTGCCTAGAATGTGGTATATTTAAAATTGAATTGCTTCGGGATTTCTCATTAGGTAAGCGCGCGAAATTGCTGCTTCCACGCTCTAACACGAATCTAACAGATGCTCTGCTAACAATGTATGATATTTTATGACCGTTGCACAAAAATAGGTCTCCAAAGAATATGCTATATAGTTTTATTACTTCCGGGGTCAGTATATCGCTGCCTGTTCTTGCATTCTGGTGAAATGAATTCTTGTACTATATGAAACTTATTGTAATATATGGAAATATTTATTTAAATTGTAAATATCTTATTATGCGCGGATTATTGTCTCAAATTCACATGTGATCTCTCAATATACTCGCCACCACTGTCAACATACTGCTGCCACCTGATACCGAAATTTAGATTTCAAATCGAATGGGCTTGATAAAGACACGTTTTAATTTAATTGCCGGATGTGAGATTTGCGATAAGTGTTGAGTAATAACATAAATAGATAATAACGCAGGAAGTGCTGTAAGGTGAGCCAGATATGAGTAAATAATAGTCGTTAAATTTGTAGGATAAACACATTATTGGTTTGAAATTAACGAGTCATGACGTCATACTACATAGTTTAAATTCACGTTTGAAATTCAGGTCGCGCGATGTATTTAATAAAATATAAAGAAAACATCGTTTAATCATAAAAAGGTAAATATATATTCAAAATTCATAAAAGAACATGTTATAATAGAAAGGGACATTTCTAAATTGCGGGAAAAGGAAATAGCATTTTGGATACGAGGCTTTCTTGGATGACGTCATGACATTCAAAATTGCAGAGAACGTTTTCCCTAGCGTGGGTACGCGAGAAAGCGTCTGGTCACTACTCAGCCCAGACCAGCACCGCACGTTGTGGAGTGCAGACGTGAGTGCGATTCTTCTGCGTGTAGCAGATCGGCATAACTCCCGAAAGTATCTAAGATGTAATAAACAATATACAAAGGTTTTCTTGGGTAGTCTATCACACCTACGCATACCCGAGATAAAAAAAAGAGATCTCAATCTGAGCTAGCGGGAACGAACCAAATCAACGGGTGAAAACGAGACCAAATGGCGACAAATGGCGACACAACGAGAACCGAACAACGACTATTAGCTTCAAATGGCGACCCAACGTGTGGCGTCGAGACAATAGACCAACCCCGAGACGACCAAGCCAGCATCGAACCAGCAGACAAGAAGGTGCCCAGCATGTCAACATCTGTGAAATGTGTAGTGAACAAGTTTAAGTGCAGTTTAAAAAAAAAAAAAAAAATAGTGAAATAGTGAAAATTATTAAATATTGGTAAGTAGAAAAACACATGTAAATAGCTTAGAAATGGAAGACAGTGATAGCGATTTTCTAGGTTTTGAGAGTCCGGAAATTGAGAAAAGTGTAGTTAGGATGGAAGAATATAATCAAAATATAATCGGTAGCAGAATATGCCAAGAAGTAGAAGATCAGAACGTTAGAGAAACACCTAGAGGTAGCTCAGAAATGTTTAGTACTAATTCAGAAAGGCCAGTGATTATGTCAGAAATAGAGAATATGTTTCAAAAGATAATGAAAAAGATGAGTACAGAGTTAAGTCAAAAGATAATAGATGAAACTAGTAAAGAATTAAGAACAGTGAAAAAGATGAGTACAGAGTTAAGTCAAAAGATAGATGAAACTAGTATAGAGTTAGGACAGAAATTAGAGAAGGAACAAGAGGAATTGGGAATGCAATTGGAAAATCAGAAGAGAGCTTTCGAAACCTTTAGGGAAGAAGTTAGGGAGGAAATTAATAAAGTTAGTAGTGAAGTAAAAGAAAATAGAGAACAGGTTAAGGGAGAATTAGAGACAATAAGGCAAGAAGTAAAGAATTCTGAAAAGAAATTAGGTCAACAAGTTAGTGAAAAATTAGAGAAAGAAAGGGAAAGAGTAACATATAAATTAGACAAACAAAGGGAAGAGGTAGTACAAAGGTTAGATAAAGACAGGGAAGAAATTAGAGAAGAGCTACAGGGGTGTAAAGTTAGAATGGAAAGATCTGATGTAGAAAGTGCAAGGCAGGCTAGAAATTTGGAGGATGTTACAGACCAAATAAAAGGAGTAGTGACAGAAATTACTCAGGTAAAAGAGGCCTTAGAAAATTTGAAATTAAATGAAAATGCATGTAATCACAACAATCTTAGTAATGAAGTTGCAAGAAACGAGGCAATACCAGGTGTATCAGCTGACATTTCGATGCAAAATAGAGGTAACAGTAATTCCCATTCTGATCTCAGAAATAGCTCAGGGATAGGTGACAATTCAAATTTACATTGGCCTAACCATGTCTTAAATGAAATGACACCTCCAGTTTTTGAAAATGAAGATTCAGATGATCCTAAAGCCTTTTTAGAAGGGTTACAAGAGTACTTCACGGTGAAACGTCTACCAGAGGAGTACAAGATGGTGATAGTAAGAAAATGCCTAAAGGGTAATGCTGCTAATTGGCTAGGCCTTTCTATGGGTAACAATAATGATTACAGGACCTTTAGGAACATCTTTTTAACCAGATATTGGGGAGCTAGTAGGCAGGCTAATATTAGAGTTGAATTAAGCAATGGAAAGTTTAATCCTAGATCGGAGGAATCGATGGTCAACTATTTTATGAGAATAGCGAGAAAATCGAAGATGTTGGATCCTCCCTTAGATGAAAAAGATCTAATAAATATAGTTACTCCACATTTTCCGGAAACGCTTCAACACTACCTAATCATAGCCCGGCCCGATAGCATTGCAGCTATGATCGAATTATTATCAGCCTTAGAAGTCAATAAGCCAAAACACGCATTTGGAAATAAATATGAAGAAAAAGAAACTGTAAATTCTTTCGGGCAAGGGGCACAGTATTATCAGAATAGAAGTGAGATTAGGGAAAGATATAAAGGACCAGTACCAAGGATGGAATCATTCCGGTGGGAAAATCAAGGTAGATATAACCAGGAAGGGCATCACCAAAATAGAAATGGTAATCTAAGGGGAAGAAATATAAGGGTGAATTATATGAATACAAATAGATTTGATCGAGGTAGACGGGGTCGTTATTTTGGACATAGTAGAAATTCAAATGATGGGTATTGGACAAACGGAGATAATGAGTTTAGGCCGAGGTCACCAAGACAGGGAGAAAGGTATTCTAATGGACGAAATTCCCCCGAAAATGCGGAAATGGTTGAGGCCATTAACACGGTCAAAAACATGGTAGGAAGTAACCCCGATTTAATGCAGGAAAACAGAAGTGACAATTCGGGAAATAGTACAGGAGCAATACCTAAAAATCAGGGAAACGCCAGACCCGGTCAAACGCGCCTTCAGTGAGAACTGGGTATCCTAGTAATGATTGTGATAAGTACTCGGAAATAAATAGTCCTGGAAGGCAAATGATGATACTAAAGAAAAGAGAATGGAAAAATAGAATCGACGAAAACGAAAAAGTAGGAGATCCACCTAAAATCAAAATTGGAGTAAATGGAAAACAATACAATGCAATTATAGATACGGGATCAAATAGTACAGTATGCTCACAAAATTTTTATGATAATTTACAAAGTAGTGGTTTTAAAGTAATGTCTTTACCAGTTAATGGGATATATTGCTCGCTAGCTGTGGGAAAACGAAAAGAGAGAGTAAAATTTCAAGCAATGATAAATATTGAAATAAATGGGAGAATACTAGGAATTTTATTTCTGATTGTAGGAAGACTTGTGACAGATATTATAATAGGTTGTGATTGTCTTTATGCCTGGGAAGCTGTGGTGAATTTTAAAAACATGATTCTAGAAATGAAAGTTGAAGATGAGACCATTATAGTGCCTTTTGTGGAAGATAGTAGTTCAGAAACTATTGTAAGAGAAAAAGAGGAAGAAGAAATCCAAGGGGATACATTCTTTGTAGAATATGTTAAAGTAGGAGCTATGGAATTAACTGAAGTAAATGTCAAAGAGTACAGTATTGATAATAAAGAAAATGTAGAATGGGATAAAAATGATTTCATAGACAATTTGAGGTTTTCTGACGCAACTAGGTACTATGATAGGGAGAGTAGTGAAGACTTAGAAGAATTGTTGAGGGAAAAGGTAACTCAGGCTGATCAACTAAATGAACAACAGAGGGATAAACTGTTTGAAATATTAATCCGAAATAAAGAAGTATTCTCTGAGAAACCTGGTAAATGTAATATTTATACTCATTCGTTTGAGATGATACCCATCAAACCTTTTACACATAAAGCGAGAGCTATCCCTAGTACAATAAGAGAAGAGGTAGATGCAGTTATAAAGTCAATGTTAGAAGATGAGGTTATTGAGATTTCGAATTCAGAATTTGTGAATCCCCTATGTATTGTAAATAAGGCCAATGGAAAGATTAGGGTGACATTAGACGCGAGAAAACTAAATCAACATTGTAAACCTGATAGATTTAGACCAGAAAGTGTAGAGGTAATATTGAACAAATTGCAGAAGGGCAAAATTTTTTCTACTCTAGATCTTACAGCATCTTTTTGGCAGATCCCACTTAGAGAAGATTTAAGAAAATATACAGCGTTTTTACATTCAGGGATATTATATCAGTTTCGAGTTTGCGCCTTTGGTATGAATACCAGTGGTAGTGCACTATTAAGAGCTTTGTATGAAATTTTTGGAGAAACCATAAAGAAATTTGTAGCTCAGTATGTGGATGATTTCGTAATTTTTTCAGAAAATATAGAGGATCATTTAAATCATATCAATTATGTGCTTAGTCAGTTAAAGAAAGCAAACATGACAATAAAGCCCAGTAAAACTGCATTCTTTGTGAAACAGACAGAATTTTTAGGTTATGTTATTTCAAATGAGGGAATCAGGCCTAATCCCGACAGAATTGAAAGCATAAATAAAATACCAGCTCCTAAAAATATAAAACAATTGAGAAGATTTCTTGGTATTCTAAATTATCAATCAAGATTTATCCTGGAATATGCAACCGTAGTAGCCCCATTAAGACAACTTTTGAGAAAAGATATGAAATGGCAATGGTCATCAGTAGAAGAAGAACCTTTCAAAAAGGTAAAAACATTGTTTGCAGCGTCAATTTTATTGGAAAAACCTAGGGAAGATCTCCCCTACATAATTTATACGGATGCTTCAGGACTTGGGTATGGTAGTGTCATATTACAAAAAGATGAGGAAGGAAAAGATCACCTCATTGCTGTAGCTTCAAGAGGGCTTTCAAGGACTGAATCACAGGCTTGCACTACAGAAAAAGAGATAGCAGCTATTTACTTTGCACTTGTAAAATTTAGGCAATATGTATATAACAACCCAGTAATAGTTTACACAGATCATGTTAGTTTGGCGTTTATGAACTCTTGCAAACTCACAAGCACCCGTATTTCTAGATATATACATGAAATCACATCCCATAACATAGAAATCAAACACATAGCAGGAAGTCAAAATATTTTTAGTGATTTGTTATCAAGGATGAAAACTAATTACACAATACCAGATACAATTAGTGACAACAAACATGATGTAACCATACTATATTTGAAAACCTTAGAAGGGACTCAATTAGCTAAAGAATTTCGAAATTTGGAACAATTACAGACAGAGGACGATGAACTTAAGAAATTGAGAGAAAAGGCACAACCAATCACAGAAAATCTAAAAGATAATATAGGTATTTATGAGGGAAAAATCTATAAATTTCATGGAAAAATTGAACCTAAATGGAAAGTAATGGTACCAAAAGCTTTACAAGAGAAACTTATACTTGCTTATCACAAAACACTAGCTCATACAGGTAGTGAAAAGCTAATCATGGCAATTAGTGACCGTTTTTATATAAAACATTTGGCAAAGAAAGTGAGAAAAATATGTTCAAGCTGTGATTTATGTCAAAGGGCCAAACCATTTAATATCAAATTTGATATAGAACCTCAGACAATCATAAGAGAAGGGAAAAATGTACTAGTTACTGCTGATGCACATGGTGAGCTACCAGTAGGAGAATTTGGATGTAGATATATGTTTGTTCTTCATGATGTTTTTAGTAAATTTATTAAAATTTATCCTGTTAGGAATATCAGCAGCAAAACATGTGTAGGAAAGATAATAAAAGATTATGTGCCTAAATATGGCAAGATCCAGGCAATATTAACAGATAATGCTACAGTTCATCTGAGCAAAATCTTTAAAGAAACCCTAGAAAATCATGAGATAAAGTTATATCATTGTTCCTCATACTTTCCATCAGGGAATCCAACAGAACGTGTCCTCCGAGATATAGGAATTTATTTACGTGTACTTACACATCATAATCACAAGGATTGGGTGAAATATTGTCCATTGATAGAAAAGATTATCAATCACACCATTAATGTAACTACTGGGTTTGCACCAATAAAATTAATGTTAGGAATTGAACCAGAACCAATATTGATCGGGGTACCAAAAACACTGAAAATTAATGACATTCAGTTAAGTGAAGAAGAAAGAGCGAAAATTGCTTTTGAACGAATCAAGAAAAAGGCAGAGAAGCGAAAATTAAAGAAAAAGAGTAGAAAACATAAATGGGAACCTAAGATAGGCGATTGGGTCCTAGTTAAAGACCATAAGTTATCAAGCGCCTTGCGAGGTAGGAACAAAAGGATGGAATTGTTATATAAAGGTCCTGCAGAAATTATATCAAAATTTGGTTATCATACCTATGAATTAAAAGATGTTAAAAATGAAAAATGTCTGGGAAGATGGCATAAACAACTCCTTCGACCATACAAGAAACCGTGTGGTACCTTGGAACCTTGATTTCATGTAAAATTCGAAGTGTCATTGTCTATTGGCGCCCAATCAGCTTTGAGATAAAATTTAAATGTTAGCTTACTTGAAAACCATATATTGGTCAGGTACTTACATATTCATGAAAAATGCAGAATGTGAATTGCTATATACTACAAAGAGCTTAAAAATATATTGTATAGAGCTCACAATAACAGCTTCAGAAAGATTGTTAAAATGTTCATCTCCGCATAGAGAGAAAACCGAATATTTAATTTGTAAACATTTGTTAAAATATTTAGATGTATAGATAGTTATCACAGCAAGACAAAGAAAGAACTTGTCTGAAGAGTGTAATGGATTTATATAAATATATGTACATTTTAGTGCTTAAAGGATCTAGTACAGATATGTGTTACAATAACAAAAGTGAAAAATCACAGTGCAAGTGATAGTGAGAGCGAAGTGAGCAAACATGAACTAAAAGAAGGAAGTATAAAAAAAGACTCTTGAAATTTAACCTTTATATAAAAGTGTCACAGAAGAAACCATAACATATTGTAATTAGTATTTAAGGATTAATGTTTAGTCAAGTGTACAATTGTTTGTCATGTTAAAAAGATTAAGGAGAAAATGTGTTAATAACCAATTTCAAAAACAGTGTAATTGAAAATTGTATATAATGGGAGTGTTGCCGATTATTCAAAATACAGCAGTAATTTTTAATTTTCTTTCGGGCAAGACATTTACATTATTTTATTATGAAATAATAAAATAACATAAATGGGGGCATTTGATACCGAAATTTAGATTTCAAATCGAATGGGCTTGATAAAGACACGTTTTAATTTAATTGCCGGATGTGAGATTTGCGATAAGTGTTGAGTAATAACATAAATAGATAATAGAGCAGGAAGTGTTGTAAGGTGAGCCAGATATGAGTAAATAATAGTCGTTAAATTTGTAGGATAAACACATTATTGGTTTGAAATTAACGAGTCATGACGTCATACTACATAGTTTAAATTCACGTTTGAAATTCAGGTCGCGCGATATATTT
The DNA here is from genome assembly GCA_030765045.1 of Tenodera sinensis. Classification (NCBI taxonomy): domain Eukaryota; kingdom Metazoa; phylum Arthropoda; class Insecta; order Mantodea; family Mantidae; genus Tenodera; species Tenodera sinensis. The sequence continues at coordinate 129,657,675 of CM060963.1, forward strand.
AATAAAATATAAAGAAAACATCGTTTAATCATAAAAAGGTAAATATATATTCAAAATTCATAAAAGAACATGTTATAATAGAAAGGGACATTTCTAAATTGCGGGAAAAGGAAATAGCATTTTGGATACGAGGCTTTCTTGGATGACGTCATGACATTCAAAATTGGAGAGAACGTTTTTCCTAGCGTGGGTACGCGAGAAAGCGTCTGGTCACTACTCAGCCCAGACCAGCACCGCACGTTGTGGAGTGCAGATGTGAGTGCGATTCTTCTGCGTGTAGCAGATCGGCATAACTCCCGAAAGTATCTAAGATGTAATAAACAATATACAAAGGTTTTCTTGGGTAGTCTATCACACCTACGCATACCCGAGATAAAAAAAAGAGATCTCAATCTGAGCTAGCGGGAACGAACCAAATCAACGGGTGAAAACGAGACCAACGACATTAGCTTCAAATGGCGACACAACGAGAACCGAACAACGACTATTAGCTTCACACCCACTCATGGACAATTGCCTGCAATACCTTGTTGTTGCCAAAATTTTACCCAGCCGCATGTCCTTCATTTTCATGTTATTGAATAATGATTCTCTTCTCAGTGATACCATGATACATCACCAGTTTGTCCAAAAAATTTGTAACTTCATACTCCATTGCCAATGATTGACAACACACTTCAACTCTGCTCTCCTCTTGGGCCAATGTCAAGTCCCTGGCAACCAAATTTGCATACACCTTTTTCATACATAAATCATCCTGAATAATGGTATGCAGGATATTATGGCCTGTCTGCCATTCTAACAGGTGATCCAATAGACTGTGAACCAGCTGTGCCATGCTTATACAGGTCTTCTGTGCTCGCAGATAAAACCATACAGCATTTTTAAAACTGCTTTTAAAGGCTATACTTAACAATATAGGTATAGTAGATCCTGAAGCTGGCCGCTCGTTGTCCACACATTTTTGGTATCTCTTTAGAAAAATTATCCAATCACTTGTCGTAGTTCACATTGAGAAATGCTGGCAATTTATGCTGATAATATTATGGCAATGAGCCATAATACACTTTGTGACTAAGTACAGGACTAAATGATAAAGCACACTGGTAATATTGCAGCTGCATGATATTATGTCAACTCAATACTGATTGTGAGCACAGCAGAAAAAAACAAGTGATGCTCGTGACCTTGTGTATGTAAACTACAGTTATCATGTTTCCACATGCACAGTGGAGAAGCACCGTGTAGCATTTCCCATGTATTTGGATCTCTCTGTAGTTCATCAAAGCTATGCACCCATAATCAATTCATACACAAGATCAATCTTCCTTGGAGATCATGATTATATGGATGGCCAGTACTCACGTTCTTGCATGCAGATTCCCTTCTACTGGCAAACCCTGCAATCCAGCTGTAAACAGTCTTTTGTGCAGCAGCTTCTTGCGCGCATACCACAGTAAACATTTTATGAATATCTGCTGTTTTGACTCTTCCTTCTACAAAACCATGAAGTCCATCTTTATCCATGATAGTTACTTTCCATCTTGTTTATGGCTTTCTCTACTTCACAACAAACAAGCACTGTTCCTTCACTATACACTCTCTTCACAACTGAAACCTAACATCTATGTGACCGTCTCTGTAGCGTGATGGTTAGCGTGTCTGCCTTATGTTCAAGAGGTCGCGAGTTCGAATCTTCCTTAGGGTAAGTTATCCAGATAAGGTTTTTTTCCAAGGTTTTCCCTTATCCTGGGAAGACAAGTGTCAGGTTGCTTAAAGCTCTATGAACCTTGGACGCATTTGAGCATCCTTTCACCCATTTCAGTAACTCACCGTCCAATATGACATTAAGCTGGAGGACGTTAGCAAAAAAAAAAATAATATCTACATGGTGCTCTAGTATCAGTTCATCGTCCTAAGAGAGAATGCACCTGTAGATTGAGCTGTATTTTTCAAACAACATAATTGTAAATCATTTTCAAATGCCCTCCATTTATAAGCCCTCTTATGCAAAAATCATCAATTATCATAAATCTTGCTCAATAATAATTGATATTAGAGAAATATTCAGACACTCATATACGATTCATTACTGGTATTAATTCTATCAATCCTCCTAAAAGCCTTACTATTTTTTATATTATTTCAAATCTACGAGGGTGAATCAAAAAGTAACTTGCAGTTTCAAGTTATGGCCATTTATTAAACCACATACACATAGGCAACACAGCTATGGCAACTTACAATGTAAGTTCACTTTTCTACAAAGTCCCCAAAAGACTGTAAACATTTATTGGATCGGGCGACCAACTTTTCAATTCCAGATATGTAGAGTTCACCTCCAGTGCTGTGTAACCACCTGCTGGATACAGCTGCTTTCACCTCCTCATCATTTTGGAATTGTCGTCCACCAAGATTCTTTTTCACCTTACTAAGCACATAGTAATCGCATGGTGCTAAGTCTGGACTGAATGGGAGATGTTGTCTTACCTTCCACTTGAATTGCTGTAGCAGTTCTGTCGTTTGGTGGGCCGTGTGAGGTGTTGTGGTGAAAAATTGCATGTCCACAATAAAGAGCAGTGATTTCACAACGAATGTCCATGTAACTGAACTGTTTAACCCACAGAAATCTGATTGTTGCACGCACCTCCAATTTGGAGTGAATATCCTCTTGGCATGCCATTGAGCCAGGCCTGCTCTATTCACACAACACGACGGGATACCACACCATCCTGCCTATCGGATGTGTCATCAGTTACTGTAGCTACACATTGGCCACCATCAACAATGCACAGCATGCTCTTGTGGTGAGCAAGTGCAACTTACGTTTTGATTCACCCTCATATTTATTCATTTATTTATCATATAACATTTACATTGTCCCGACTATTGACAAATCACGACTGCTTAGCAAGTCATCTCTACAGAATAGGTATCTCAGCTTCACCAATATGTGTCCTGTGTAACAATCCAGCAGAAATGAATGAAGACCACTTGAAGACCTGTGGAGCATTAAGATCAGAAGAAACTACAGTTCAAAAGTATTGGAAAGCACGAATGCTAATGGCTTCATTGCCAGATGCAAGGCACAAGAAAACAACAACAACATTTACATTGTTGAGTTAATGCTTGTAAATTGGTGAAACACCAAAATTAGCACTACAAACTATGAGATTGTATACATAGATACATTCATTATTGGACAGATCAAACTATAAACGAACATAAAGCTCCAGTCTAAGCTTTATGGCTAACGCTTATATTTGAGATAATTGTCAATGGAATAAAAGCAGTGGTAAATTAGATGTGCCTTGAGACATTATTTGAAATGATTTACTGGTTTTATTGCTTTGATGTAGCTTGACAGGTTATTATATAATTTAATGCCCAAGTGTGGAAAACTTTTCTGATAGAGTGAGGTATTGTGATAGGTTACATGCAGATGTGTATTTTTTGGGGTGTTATGTTTATGTACTGTGTTATTAATTGTAAATGATGTATCAACAGTGTTAATGTTCTTAAGTATAAGCATAACTGTTTCTTGAATATAAATGCAGGGAAGTGGAAGGATACCTAATTTTCTAAACAGAGGTTTGCAGGATGATTTTGGGCTAATGTCCTCCATGATTCAAATAACTTTTTTCTGTGTGACGAAGGTTGGCTTACTCAGTGGAGACTATGGCATATCTCAGTAATGACTGGTTATGCACAAAGTATGTTGTCCTGTTTCTTTTCTTGCACAAGACATTAATACTTTAATTATGTAACATATCAAACTAAATAAGGAAAAATTGAAGCTATTAACAGTGAAGCAACAAGATTCTAAAGTAAGAACAAATTGGAAACTAAAAACTTCACTTATCTTAGTATTATTTGCTGACCCTGGGTTTCAAGCTGTGTCCAGCTCATTCTCAAAGCCATATAAACAAACTCGTTGCCAAGCTACAATCTTTTATTTTTTCTGAAAAACAATTACTCTTATTCAATTTTTATTTACCAATCTCTGAAAACAAACATTTATAAATACAATCTATAGATGGTAATTCGAAGTTCATGACACGGTTCCTGTTTTTTAAAATAAACACTTTTTCCCAAACCATTAAATCTATAGGATTACTTAATTGCTTTAATAATTTAACTTCTGTATTAATTTCATGATTAAATGACCAAAAATGATCTGCCATAGCTGATTTATCAGTTTGTTTATATTTAATATTTCTAAAATGTTCTTTTATTCTGGTTTCTAGATGACGTTTAGTTTTACCAATATAAACTTTATCACAATCTAAACAGCTAAATTGATAAATGCCAGATTTTTTATAATTTGGTATTTTATCTTTTTTTGAAAAATTAAGTAAATTTTGTATATTAAATTTATTTTGAGGGACCAAATTTATTCCATATTCTTTAAAAATCCTTGTAAATTTTTTATTAGCCCATGGATGGTAAGTAAAATTTTTAAAAATACAACTATCTTTTATTTTTTTAAGGGTTGAAACTTCTTTGACAGCTTTTTGATACTTAAATTCCTCTATCCTTTTATGTATAAAATCTGTACTAAAACCATTAATTACTGCAGTATTAATAATGTTAAGAAACAATATAATCTTTAATTAGATGGTTGGTTCATTATTTGTTTGGCAAGAAGTGGTGGTGGCAGTGCAATGGTGTTGGTGATGCAGTGGTGGTAGCGGTAGTCTATTCCCTATTATTTGTAGATTTGACTCAGTGTGGAGTTGTCATTTCCTCCTGTCTATGAATTTAAAGCATAAAACTGCTGAAAATGAAGTGTTTAAAACAGTGGAGCACATTAAATAAGTTGAAAAATATGTTGATGTTTTTAAACATATTCTCACAGGACTAGTTTCGGAGAGATCCTCTCCATCATACAGCTGTTAGTCGATTGGTTCAACATCAGATAACTACCTCCCCCTCCTCTCGTTGCCCGGTATGCTTCTTCCTATTGGCTAGTCATAAGACATTAATATATGATTGGTATGTCGAAATTCATCAGCCGATGTCAATCCTTAATGATATATATTTTCCCATACTGCTAACTCCCAATAATGTTTTATTGGTTTTAAAAGTTTTTAAACATATTCTGCTCTAACTTGTAATTATGTTAACCCTTTCATGCCTGGTGTGTCTTATAAGATACATAGGCTTTTTTTTCTATTTGTACTAGTTTTAACTTTTTTTTTCTGCTATATTCTTGTTATACTGTCTGTCACCAATTAAAAATACATATTTGAGATGGTTTGAATTGCAAAAAATTATTTTTTTTACAATTTATATTGTAGTGTTTTTTTTTTTTTTTTAAATAAAAGAAGCAAAATCCATGCAACCGCAGTCAAATGATACCCCGTCATCATCCACGCGTGCCATCACACCGATTATTTTACATGGGCCCTCCCCGTCCTTTACCACAGGCACATTTGACTGCGGTTGCCGAGACTCGAACTCACGACCTCAGGCTTTGAGTGCATGGCCAGTGCACTACGTGTTACCTTAACGATCATGGCTATCCGAGCCAGCAGGCCGAAAGTCTCCCAGACCGCCTAATCTAAACCGGTTTCGAATTAGAGGAAGAACGGCATGTTTAGCAAAATAATTCAGGCATGAAAGGGTGCACAGGACTAGTTTCGGAGAGATCCTCTCCATCATACAGCTGTTAATCGATTGGTTCAACATCAGATAACTACTTCCCCCTTCTCTCGTTGCCCGGTATGCTTCTTTCTATTGGCTAGTCATAAGACATTAATATATTATTGGTATGTCGAAATTCATCAGCCGATGTCAATCCTTAATGATATATATTTTCCCACACTGTTAACTCCCAATAATTTTTTACTGGTTTTAAAAGTTGGAATTGAGGTTGATATGATTGCAAGACCAAAAGTGGTGAGCTATGGTTGATTTATCTGTTTCTTTGTATTTGATGTTTCTAGCGTGTTCCTTCATTCTGGTTTCCAAATTTTGTTTTGTTTTGTCTATATATATTTTATGGCAGTCTTCACAGTTGTCACAGTAGATTCCTGATAGTTTAATACTTGGCGTTATATGTTTTAGAATACCCGTGACTTGCCGGTCCTTTTCATGTAACTCTGGCGGAGAACCTGCAAATCCTCACGCGGGGTGGTTCAGTCGGTCTGTGAATGCACAGTATAAACATACAAAACTCAGCTAGATAGGCCAAAGAATGTTGATTTTTATCTTAGGGATCGAAAATATGAATTTGCTATAAGTGTCGTTTATCATTTTTGTCAGTATCTAAAATAGTCAATGTCAAAATCGTACCAAAAATATTGACATACTTCAGTGAAATATGAGGGAAATGTGGTGATGATATACAACCCTGAAACCCTCTCTCCCCTAAAATAACTTAAGTTTAAAATATTTTAAGCCTCCCTGTTTAATCTCTGGGCTTGAAGTTATTAAAACTGCCAAAATTAGCAATAAATTGCCAGAAGCAGTCTCTGACATCCATGAAGTAGGATTGAAATTTGGTGACATGAATATAGAAATGAAACCCATCACCAGTTTTAATATTTTTGGATCTGTCCTCTATGTGATCTGCAAGAGGAAATGGATCGAGACCACCTTCAAATATGCCCAGCCACTTCTAGTGCCCCATCCATCAGTGAAAAATATTGGAGAGCAAGAGGATTAATGACTTCATTGTCAGAAATCCAGCATTAGCTAACAACAACAGCAACATATTTTCGGAAACGTATAGCCTATGAATAGGGTCTTTTCAATGGTAAAATAACTATCAAAATCAGTGGAGTGACTTTTGAAAGTAGTCTACCTACACAGGTGCACAAAAATGTTCGACAGTAGTAGGAAAGCTGGGATTGCACTTTAATGCCCATTTCTCTAATTTCTCTATAAAACCTTAACCCCTAACATGCTGACCTGTCATGGCATGTAATACGTCCTCTGATTGGTAATCAGAAGATATGGTCGGTGAATTTATTTTGATAACTCTCCCGGTCAGGTCAGTGAGACCCATAAGCCAACGACAGGTGTGGTCCTCCAGACATTCTGGGGGTTGTGACAGAGCGATGTGACCGCCAAAACATAAAAATATGGTGCTCTCTAAAAAACGGTTACTATTACTGCTATTGCTCTCTTCAATATCATTGTGAAAAATATTGGAGAGCAAGAGGATTAATGACTTCATTGTCAGAAATCCAGCATTAGCTAACAACATAATGTGTTTATATTCTAGGTCAAATTCATCTTTATTAAGGGGTATATTTATTAACCTATAAATTAAACTATTAAAAACAGCAAATTTATGTGCAAAAGGATTAAAACTTTTATATTTTATGTAATTATCAGTGTGAGTAGATTTTCTGTAAATACCAAATTTCAATTTATTGTTATGTCTTTTAATTTTTAAGTCCAGAAATGAAATGAATCCATTATTCTCAGTTTCCAAAATGAATTGTATAGCTTTATCTTGTAAATTTAAAAGTTTTAAAGCATCATTTATCTGTTTTTTAGGGACAACAGCAAAAATGTCATCCACATATCTATACCATATTTTAAAAATTAGAGGGAATGATTTTGTAATTTGAGTTTGAGACAGAATATTGACTAATAGAAAATTGTTCATGTAAATATTTTTGTAAGAGTGTGTAAATTTCTAATTCTTTTAATTTGGGTGTATCAGGGACTTATTTTTTTTAATAATATTCAAAATAGACAATGTTTTCTCGTCACTTTGAGTTCAACCAATGAGAACTGTTGCGCGGATGAATACATAAGAATGGCGGTGTTGCGTCATAGAGACGCTAGGGACTCTTTTATCATTAGCGTCTGTGAGTTCAAGGTGAAAGGATGTATATTTTCTGATAGCGTGTGAACATGTAATTTACACCCAAACTTTTAACCAGTGTAGATTCTATCGAATTTTGAAAGTTGTTAACTAATTAATATAGCGATAGAAATGTAAATCAACGAATAAATATGTTGTGATAAAGGAACGTTGATTTGTGCATTCCATTCTGTATCCATCGACCCTGTAGATAAGAGTAGCGTCAGATATCAATCAAACTTTCCATCTTTCAGTAAAAACATTATTCCTGCTGCTACGTAAAAATATTATAAAAACCGTACCAAGTTTAAAAAAAACTCGTGAAAAGATTAGCAAGAAATGGCGAAAGTGGACTACCCATTGCCAAGCCAGAAGTTTGTTGAAAAAAAATTACCATTAAAACTAAAGAAATTTTGATCTAAACAAAGATTTGCAAGTTTTACAAAATCATCTATTAAGTCATTGTCTAATTCTAAAGAATTTAACTATTTTTTTAAAAAAGTCAAATGCTTTTTTCTAGGAATGCTTGGAAATAAAGCAACAATGAGTTTATCATTATCAGATAATATTAGGTTATTAATCTTTTTTACTAGTTCAAAAGAATTTTTAATACTTAAACTCTCAAATTTTTCAAAGTATTAAATTTTTTAGTTAACCATTTAGCTAAATTATATGTAGGTGAATTTATAGAATTTATAATGGGTCTCATTTTATTTCTTGGTTTATGTATTTTTGGAAGTGCATACAACCTGGGTAAAACAGGATTATTGACTTTTAAAATACTTTTTTCTTTTTTAGGTATCATTTTCACTTCGTTGAGAGTTTTATTAAAAGTTGAAATACATGATTTTAAAGGATCATTATCAATTTTTAAATAATCTTTACTTTCAAGCAAAAGTTCTACTCAATTAATATAATCAGATTAATCTAAAATTACAATTTTGTTGCCTTTGTTGGCTTTAGTATAAATTACATCCTTTTCTTTCAATGATTTAATAATCTGATTATTATAATTACTTTTAGGATGATTTTTATGTATAGTTTTCAAAATTTTAGTGCATTTCATTTTAATCAAAGATTTATTAATGTCATTTAAATCTTGACTGGCAATTTCAATATCTGCAACAAAATCATCTGTTTTTTGAAAAAATTACACAAGTTTTCATACCTTTGTTTAGAAAATTTATTTATTTCTCGTTGAAGTTACAATTTGATAAATTAATTACATTATTTGTTTGATTATTTGGTTCATTTATATTCAATTTCTGTTGTTTTTGGCATAATATATTTAACTTGTTTTTTAACCCATTAGTTTTTCTTTTCATGCTAAAATATAGATACTCAAATAATTTTGATTCAAAATTAACCCAAATTAAGTTTCCTAAAAGACGTGTTAATTTTAAATGTAAGTCATATAACCTAAGTTCAATATTATTTAATTTTTTAAAATGCAAATTTCTTTCAACCTCAATAACTTTCTTTTCTGCTGCCTTTTGATGAATACTATTATTATCTAGTTTAACATTTCTTCTAACAAAAACAGGGGTTATTTTTCTTTTTAAACAAATATTCAAAAACCTAATGTCTGCAAGAATATGTCTTTTTTTCTCTTGTAATTGTAAATATGATTTAATTTGATATTTAGTTCCATATAATTTTAAATTAAACAAACAACTATTAAATTCTGAATTATTATCCATCATAGTTAAAATGGCTATTGTAGCCAGGAACAAATGCTTCAAACCAAATAAGTTAAATAAGGAAAAATTGAAGCTATTAACAGTGAAGCAACAAGATTCTAAAGTAAGAACAAATTAGAAACTAAAAACTTCACTTATCTTAGTATTATTTGCTGACCCTGGGTTTCAAGCTGTGTCCAGCTCATTCTCAAAGCCATATAAACAAACTCGTTGCCAAGCTACAATCTTTTATTTTTTCTGAAAAACAATTACCCTTATTCAATTTTTATTTACCAATCTCTGAAAACAAACATTTATAAATACAATCTATAGATGGTAATTCGAAGTTCATGACACGGTTCCTGTTTTTTAAAATAAACACTTTTTCCCAAACCATTAAATCTATAGGATTACTTAATTGCTTTAATAATTTAACTTCTGTATTAATTTCATGATTAAATGACCAAAAATGATCTGCCACAGCTGATTTATCAGTTTGTTTATATTTAATATTTCTAAAATGTTCTTTTATTCTGGTTTCTAGATGACGTTTAGTTTTACCAATATAAACTTTATCACAATCTAAACAGCTAAATTGATAAATGCCAGATTTTTTATAATTTGGTATTTTATCTTTTTTTGAAAAATTAAGTAAATTTTGTATATTAAATTTATTTTGAGGGACCAAATTTATTCAATATTCTTTAAAAATCCTTGTAAATTTTTTATTAGCCCACGGATGGTAAGTAAACTTTTTAAAAATACAATTATCTTTTATTTTTTTAAGGGTTGAAACTTCTTTGACAGCTTTTTGATACTTGAATTCCTCTATCCTTTTATATTGATTTATAAATTGCACTTTGAATTTTCACTGCGGAAGAGAAATTGTTTATATGGCTTTGAGAATGAGCTGGACACAGCTTGAAACCCAGGGTCAGCAAATAATACTAAGATAAGCGAAGTTTTTAGTTTCTAATTTGTTCTTACTTTAGAATATCAAACTAAGTTTGTTTGTTTATTACATTAACATGAATGTCCCATTTCATATTACTTTGTATCCAGATGCCAAGAAATTTGATGGATTCAACTTTTTAAGCATGTAATTAAGGAGTTGTACTTGAGAGGCAAGGTGATTTTTGTTCCTATTAGTGTGTATGTCCATTGCTACAATTTTTTCCATATTTATAATGAGGTTATTACATACAAAATAATTTGTGAGCTTCTCAGTGGTGTGCTGAATGGCAGTTATAAATGCTTCATTTTGGGTTGCTTTGATCAGAACATTTGTGTCAGCAGCATATAATATAGTTCTTGTAGATGGGTATGCCAATCCCCTGTGAGCGGCCCACATATAAATACAGCACCTCCAGTCATAAACGATTCTGTTGCAACTGAACCTTCACCGAGAAGACTCAGACTATGCCATCGATGATGTCCACCGCAGGTGTTGACGAAATGTCTGGACCTCAAAACTCCGGCAGACCACAGCTTTTAAGCCCGGAAGAAATCTCTAGCCTTTATTGGAAGTTGTTTACAAAAAGAAGAAATAAAATAGGACCTAATATGGAACCTTGTGGAACCCCATATTTGACTTTCAGTGAACTGGAACACTAATAGTTGACCTCAGACTTGCCTTTGTATTTTAATTACATCATTTGCATTTGATTACTCATGTATTATTTTAGCCATCTATTAGCTAATCCTCTGATGCCTAGTCCCTCTAGTTTAATTAACAATTTCTGGTGATCTACATTGTTGAAGGTCTTTGTTATGTCTAGGAAAATAACTAAGGCATGTTGCTTTTTGATGTGAAAAGGTGTTTGTTGGTTGCTCCACGTTTGATCGCCATTTGATGCGAAATGACGTTGGTCACTCCACGTTTGATCGCCCTTTGAAGCGAAATGATGTTGCTTCGCTGTAACTGAACGATCGTTGTCGATACTTGAAGTTTGGCACCAGCTAGCTCAACATGAGATTTCTATAATCCAGGGTATGCGTAGGTATATTTTTATAGATCACCCAGAATGACTTTTTTAGATTATTTATTTTCCACTCTTTGACACTTTCGGGAGTTATGCCGACTTTCGATACATATATACTCGCAGAGCAATCGCAACTCACGTGTGTACACCTCTAAGTCCGCTACTGGTCTGGGGCGAGTGATCACGCTTCCTGGCGTCCCCACGCTAGGAAAACGTTCTTTCCAATTTTAAATTTCATGACGTCATCAAAAGAAAGCCTCGTATCCAAAATGCTATTTCATTCCTTTTCACAATTTAGAAATGTCCCTCTCTATTATAACATGTTCTTTTTTTTGAATTCCGAATATATAGTTACCTTTCTATGATTAAACAATGTTTACTTCATATTTTATTAAACATATCGCACGACTTTTAAGGTTGGCAGACCTGAATTTCAAATTATGTGGTATGACGTCATGACTCGTTAATTTCAAACCAATAATGTGTTTATCCTACAAATTTAACGACTATTATTTACTCATATCTTGCTCACCTTACAACACTTCCTACTCTATTATCTACCTATGTTATTACTCAACACTTATCGCAAATCTCACATCCGGCAATTAAACTAAAACGTGTCTTTATCAAGCCCATTCGATTTGAAATCTAAATTTCGGTATCAAATGCCCCCATTTATGTTATTTTATTATTTCATAATAAAATAATGTAAATGTCTTGCCCGAAAGAAAAATTAAAAATTACTCCTGAATTTTGAATAATCGGCAACACTCCCATTATATACTATTTTCAATTACACTGTTTTGAAATTGGTTATTAACATATCTTCTCCTTAATCTTTATAACATGACAAACAATTGTACACTTGACTTAACATTAATCCTTAAATACTAATTACAATATGTCATGGTTTCTTCTGTGAAAATTTTTATATAAAGGTTAAATTTCAAGAGTCTTTCTTTATACATCCTTCTTTTAGTTAGTTCATGTTTGCTCACTTCACTCTCACTATCACTTGCATTGTGAATTTGCACTTTTGTTATTGTAACACATATCTTTACTAGGTCCTTTAAGCACTAAAAATGTACATATATTTATATAAATCCATTACACTCTTCAGACAAGTTCTTTCTTTGTCTTGCTGTGATAACTATCTATACATCTAAATATTTTAACAAATGTTTACAAATTAAATATTCTGTTTTCTCTCTATGCGGAGATGAACATTTTAACAATCTTTCTGAAGCTGTTATTGTGAGCTCTATACAACATATTCTTAAGCTCTTTGTAGTATATAGAAATTCACATTCTGCATTTGTCATGAATACATAAGTACCTGACCAATATATGGTTTTCAAGTAAGCTAAAATTTAAATTTTATCTAAAAGCTGATTGGGCGCCAATAGAACAAATTACACTTCGTATTTTTACATGAAATCAAGGTTCCAAGGTACCACACGGTTTCTTGTATGGTCGAAGGAGTTGTTTATGCCACCTTCCCAAACATTTTTCATTTTTAACATCTTTTACTTCATAGGTATGATAACCAAATTTTGATATAATTTCTGCAGGACCTTTATATAACAATTCCATCCTTTTGTTCCTACCTCGCAAGGCACTTGATAACTTATGGTCTTTAACTAGTACCCAATCGCCTATCTTAGGTTCCCATTTATGTTTTCTACTCTTTTTCTTTAATTTTCGCTTCTCTGCCTTTTTCTTGATTCGTTCAAAAGCAATTTTCACTCTTTCTTCTTCACTTAACTGAATGTCATTAATTTTCAGTGTTTTTGGTACCCCGATCAATATTGGTTCTGGTTCAATTCCTAACATTAATTTTATTGGTGCAAACCCAGTAGTTACATTAATGGTGTGATTTATAATCTTTTCTATCAATGGACAATATTTCACCCAATCCTTGTGATTATGATGTGTAAGTACACGTAAATAAATTCCTATATCTCGGAGGACACGTTCTGTTGGATTCCCTGATGGAAAGTATGAGGAACAATGATATAGTTTTCTCGCGTCTAATGTCACCCTAATCTTTCCATTGGCCTTATTTACAATACATAGGGGATTCACAAATTCTGAATTCGAAATCTCAATAACCTCATCTTCTAACATTGACTTTATAACTGCATCCACCTCTTCTCTTATGGTACTAGGGATAGCTCTTGCTTTATGTGTAAAAGGTTTGATGGGTATCATCTCAAACGAATGAGTATAAATATTACATTTACCAGGTTTCTCAGAGAATGCTTCTTTATTTCGGATTAATATTTTAAACAGTTTATCCCTCTGTTGTTCATTTAGTTAATCAGCCTGAGTTACCATTTCCTTCAACAATTCTTCTAAGTCTTCACTACTCTCCCTATCATAGTACCTAGTTGCGTCAGAAAACCTGAAATTGTCTATGAAATCATTTTTATCCCATTCTACATTTTCTTTATTATCAACACTGTACTCTTCAACATTTACTTCAGCTAATTCCATAGCTCCTACTTTAACATATTCTACAAAGAATGTATCCCCTTGGATTTCTTCTTCCTCTTTTTCTCTTACAATAGTTTCTGAACTACTATCTTCCACAAATGGCACTATAATGGTCTCATCTTCAACTTTCATTTCTACAATCATGTTTTTAAAATTCACCACAGCTTCCCAGGCATAAAGACAATCACAATCTATTATAATATCTGTCACAAGTCTTCCTACAATCAGAAATAAAATTCCTAGTATTCTCCCATTTATTTCAATATTTATCATTGCTTGAAATTTTACTCTCTCTTTTCGTTTTCCCACAGCTAGCGAGCAATATATCCCATTAACTGGTAAAGACATTACTTTAAAACCACTACTTTGTAAATTATCATAAAAATTTTGTGAGCATACTGTGCTATTGATCCCGTATCTATAATTGCATTGTATTGTTTTCCATTTATTCCAATTTTGATTTTAGGTGGATCTCCTACTTTTTCGTTTTCGTCGATTCTATTTTTCAATTCTCTTTTCTTTTGTATCATCATTTGCCTTCCAGGACTATTTATTTCCCAGTACTTATCACAATCATTACTAGGATACCCAGTTCTCACTGAAGGCGCGTTTGACTGGGTCTGGCGTTTCCCTGATTTTTATGTATGGCTCCTGTACTATTTCCCGAATTGTTACTTCTGTTTTCCTGCATTAAATCGGGGTTACTTCCTACCAAGTTTTTGACCGTGTTAATGGCCTCAACCATTTCCGCATTTTCAGGGGAATTTCATCCATTATAACATCTTTCTCCCTGTCTTGGTGACCTCGGTCTAAACTTATTATCTCTGTTTGTCCAATACCCATCATTTGAATTTCTACTATGTCCAAAATAACGTCCCCGTCTACCTCGATCAAATCTATTTGTATTCATATAATTCACCCTTATATTTCTTCCCCTTAGATTACCATTTCTATTTTGGTGATGCCCTTCCTGGTTACATCTACCTTGATTTTCCCACCAGAATGATTCCATCCTTAGTACTGGTCCTTTATATCTCTCCCTAACCTCACTTCTATTCTGATAATACTGTGCCCCTTGCCCGAAAGAATTTACAGTTTCTTTTTCTTGATATTTATTTCCAAATGCGTGTTTTGGCTTATTGACTTCTAAGGCTGATAATAATTTGATCATAGCTGCAATGCTACCGGGTCGGCCTATGATTAGGTAGTGTTGAAGCGTTTCCGGAAAATGTGGAGTAACTATATTTATTAGATCTTTTTCATCTAGGGGAGGATCCAACATCTTCGACTTTCTCGCTATTCTCATAAAATAGTTGACCATCGATTCCTCCGATCTAGGATTAAACTTTCCATTGCTTAATTCAACTCTAATATTAGCCTGCCTACTAGCCCCCCAATATCTGGTTAAAAAGATGTTCCTAAAGGTCCCATAATCATTATTGTTACCCATAGAAAGGCCTAGCCAATTGGCAGCATTACCCTTTAGGCATTTTCTTACTATCACCATCTTGTACTCCTCCGGTATATGTTTCACCGTGAAGTACTCTTGTAACCCTTCTATAAAGGCTTTAGGATCATCTGAATCTTCATTTTCAAAAACTGGAGGTGTCATTTCATTTAAGACATGGTTAGGCCAATGTAAATTTGAATTGTCACTTGTCCTTGAGCTATTTCTGAGATCAGAATGGGAATTACTGTTACCCCTATTTTGCATCGAAATGTCAGCTGATACACCTGGTATTGCCTCGTTTCTTGCAGCTTCATTATTAAGATTGTGGTGATTACATGCATTTTCATTTAATTTCAATTTTTCTAAGGCCTCTTTTACATGAGTAATTTCTGTTACTACCCCTTTTATTTGGTCTGTAACATCCTCCAAATTTCTAGCCTGCCTTTCACTTTCTACATCAGATCTTTCCATTCTAACTTTACACCCCTGTAACTCTTCTCTAATTTCTTCCCTGTCTTTTCCCTTTGTTTGTCTAATCTATCTGTTACTCTTTCCCTTTCTTTATCTAATTTTTCACTTACTTGTTGACCTAATTTCTTTTCAGAATTCTTTACTTCTTGCCTTATTGTCTCTAATTCTCCCTTAACCTGTTCTCTATTTTCTTTTACTTCACTACTAACTTTATTAATTTCCTCCCTAACTTCTTCCCTAAAGGTTTCTAAGGCTCTCTTCTGATTTTCCAATTGCATTCCCAATTCCTGTTGTCCCTTCTCTAATTTCTGTCCTAACTATATACTAGTTTCATCTATCTTACTCATCTTTTCCATTATCTTTTGAAACATATTCTCAATTTCTGACATAATCTCTGGCCTTTCTGAATTACTACCAAACATTTCTGAGCTACCTCTAGGTCGTTCTCTAATGTTCTGAACTTCTACTTCTTGGCATATTCTGCTACCGATTATATTTTGACTATATTCTTCCATCCTAACTACACTTTTCTCAATTTCCGGACTCTCAAAACCTAGAAAATCGCTATCACTGTCTTCCATTTCTAAGCTATTTGCATGTGTTTTTCTACTAGCTTGCATTTCTAATTCTCCTTCCATTTTTTTTTTTTAAACTATTTACATGCATCTAACTCATCAATATTTCACAATTTTCACTATTTTTTTTTAACTGCACTTAAACTTATGCACCACACGTTTCACACGATGTTCTCTGACGATGTTGACATGCTGGGCACCTAAGCCTGTATTTGACAACATTACCAGAATGTCCAGGTCAAGATATTCTGGGATGGCAGCATACAAGGTGTCCATGTATAATGAAAACTTTTTTTTAATTTTACTTTTCCCACTTTTTATTAAGTTTTTAAATTTTTTTTAATTTTATATTTTATGTATGGGCACAAGCCCCACATTGGGAGCCATATGTGATGACTCCTTTTTAAATAATCTTCACTGTGTATTGGATACAGATAAAATAACTGAGGGTAAGGCTTCTTTAAATAAGTATTCAATGTTTAAGTAGAATGATTTTATTTAGTCAAACAAGTATAAAGAATTTGCCTCTAAATTAAAGTTATGAGTATTATGAAATTTTGCTTTAAACTATTCATGGAAGTAATACTCGGTATGTTTTAAGGCGACAAGGAATATGCATCAAATTTTCCAGAGAGATTGTGGATAATTGATACTTTTTTGTGCCAACCAGTTTACTGCTGATATTTTTAAACACTCAAGCAGTGTGAGGGCAATGTTTGAGAGGCAGAATCAGGACTGAAAAATTCAAATCCCAACTATGGCATTGAATTTTTCAGTCCTGCCCACACACAGCTTGTGTGCTTAAAAACACCAACAGTAAGTTGGTTGGCATAAAAAATAACAATTAATATCTAAAGGTTATTTAACCTGGAGCATAAAGTACTTACAATGGTAAATCACCCTTGGGGAATTTATTTCTGGTGTGCAATTCCCTTGTGGTCTACCTGGAAAATACAAATTGGTTGGAGAGTTTAACCCTCTATTGCCTGAATTATTTTGTTACATATGCCGTTCTTCCTCTAATTCGAAACCGGTTTAGATTAGGCGGTCTGGGAGACCTTCAGCCTGCTGGCTCGGATAGCCATGATCGTTAAGGCAGCACATAGTGCACTGGCCATGCACTCAAAGCCTGAGGTCGTGAGTTCGAGTCTCGGCAACCGCAGCCAAATGTGCCTGTGGCAAAGGACTGGGAGGGCCCACGTAAAATAATCGGTATGATGGCACGCGTGGATGATGACGGGGTATCATTTGACTGTGTTTGCATGGATTTTGCTTCTTTTCTTTAAAAAAAAAACACTACAATATAAATTGTAAAAAAATACGTTTTTACAATTCAAACCATCTCAAATATGTATTTTTAATTGGTGACAGACAGTATCACAAGAATATAGCAGAAAAAAAAAGTTAAAACTAGTACAAATAGGAAAAAAAGCTTATGTATCTTATAAGTCACACCAGGCAATAAAGGATTAATATGATACTGGGGTTGCCCATGTGGTTAGAGTGGTTAGAGCAGTTGTGCATGAAGTAGAAGATCAGTAGTTCAAATCCCAGCTATGGCATTGAATTTTTCAGTCCTCATTCTGCTTCTTAGAGATTGTTGATTTTTATTGTACATAGATATGATTTACTTAGTGGCCATCATTTTTCATCATCTCTCTTTGACATATTATGTAACTGCATTGATGCAGTTGTTTTTTCTTGCAGTTGATAGCATTTTATTTTTTATTATTCTATTTGGTTAAGGTTATAGTTCTGGATATTGGTAAAACATTCAAATATGATGACAATAAACAATATTAACACAAATAATGTTTTTTAATATAATATACAAACAATAATGATTAATAATTATAAATGGATGTTTTTGCTATATAAATTATCACATTTTGGAGTTATTTATATACTGCTAAAGTGTCTACAGAGATTTGTGGCTTGTATGCCCATTAGTCATGAGTAAAACCTTGTTTTCTGCAGAATATTTCATGACAGATAGTGGTTAAGATAGTGAAATAATATAACTGATAAAACTTTTCCTTATCCAAAGCCAATACTGTGGTAGGTGCTCCGTCTAAAAATCTGGGAGTCTTCCTGATTCATGGAAACAGAAACATTGGTGATCCAAACTGCCTTGTTTCACTCATTCCTACCAGTTGTTGAACACTAACAGTAACTCCCATCTGTATTATTATAAGAGTTGTAGTGTATTTGCCTTTCTGATCTAAGATTTGGATGAGGGGGCGATCCATACTTTAAATTCTGGTCTCATCAGAAACAAAAAATGCTCCTACAGATAGAAAAATCGATTGATTTATACTCTATTTAAAAACTGAGCTCTTGCATTAAGTATCACTAGTCATTTGCACTGTCTTTCAATGCTAATGCCAAGCAAATTTTAAGATCAAATAATTGAAAACACATACTGTGAAGCAAATTATAAATTACCATTTGATGAATTGGTGTTAACATTATTATTGTTCCACTTATCTAATTATTGGCAGCTTATATTTCATAAACCTGTTGTCTACGTGCTTGGCTATTAATCAGTTAAAAGATGATTAGAGAATCTTTCCTAGATAATTATATGTTGAAGATGATTGGTGAACTTTGCAATTAAGCTGTCATCTGCATGAATCATAAAACATACTCGTATTAGGGAGTGAAACCGAAATTATAATGTAAATATATGTAATTGATAATAGAAAGAAACAAAAAGAGATTCTAATCGATGGCTAAGGGGAAGACGTAATAAAGCTGAATAGATTAAAGTCTCAAGAATGGAAGCCTAGGCAGATTTAAATGAGTGATACGGTTACAATAATTGTTATACGTGCAAAGCCCAAATGATTCCGCAGGCTGATTCGTATCTTGCCATGACATGCTCTAAAGTTGACCAATGGAAATCACTTTCTTTGTGTCGTCCACGCCAAACATATGCAACACAAAACACATTCGTCTTGAATCGAGCAGAGAGCGCACGTGCAATTTGGGATTTGTACGTAAGCTGGCGTGTATACATTTTTCGGAGGTTGCCAAAGGGTGACAAAGTCCAAGTATTATAAAGTTGCAGTTGAAGTTAGACAGTTATATTCTATTTACATATCGTCGGCAGTTCTCCAAAAACCTGGAAATTTGAAAATAAAGTCAAATGTTGTTAATTCTTCGTTTGGTTCCATTCCTACCACAACTCACGCATAACTTGCAGATTAGGACCTCTTGCTAGAGCTAGTCAGGACACCAAACACAGGATAGGAGATATCCCGGCGACGAGATCTTATAGATCTTAAAGGCGATGTCTTCGACTGAGAGGAATATTTGTATCAAGAGTGTTCAAATTTCATTAAGTACTATCTTTCCCATAAACTGAGCTGTAATAGTTCTTGTACTGATTTTAATGGTTGGGTTTCTTGTGCAACTGTTTTTCTTCCCATGATATGCTATGTATGATTTATCTAATTGTTTGTATTTGATGTTTCCGTAATGTTCTTTTAGCCTAGTGCTGATGTTTCTCTAATTTTTTTGACATATATTTTGCTGTATTCTGAACAGTCCATTTTATAGATGCTTAAGTTTCTTCAGCAATCTCTGCAGCCTCATCAGTGCCTGGCATTTTCAATGTACCAGGCAAGTCAGTAGAATGCACGAGTTAATTGTACATTCAGTAAAATTGAAGGTAGTTAGAACATTTTTCACATATTGTATACATTAGATAGCAGAAATCTGAAAACCAATTTGTAACAATACTTACAAACAGGACAAATATATGTAGTTTGTGTCATACTTGCTAAAATGAATACTTACCACACTTATCACTCCCTGAAATGCTGTAAACTGTTACAAAGACAAGAGATTTATTGTACAAGGCCACCTACAGTCCTTGCTCACAGTCCTAGGCAGGAATGTAACAAATCAGTACTTTGATGAATAATTCTAGGTACACAATGATATCTGAAGCTGAACTCATGTTTCTGATTATGCTTACATTATGAGCAACTATGATACCGAAATTTAGATTTCAAATCGAATGGGCTTGATAAAGACACATTTTAATTTAATTGCCGGATGTGAGATTTGCGATAAGTGTTGAGTAATAACATAAATAGATAATAGAGCAGGAAGTGTTGTAAGGTGAGCCAGATATGAGTAAATAATAGTCGTTAAATTTGTAGGATAAACACATTATTGGTTTGAAATTAACGAGTCATGACGTCATACTACATAGTTTAAATTCACGTTTGAAATTCAGGTCGCGCGATATATTTAATAAAATATAAAGAAAACATCGTTTAATCATAAAAAGGTAAATATATATTCAAAATTCATAAAAGAACAGGTTATAATAGAAAGGGACATTTCTAAATTGCGGGAAAAGGAAATAGCATTCTGGATACAAGGCTTTCTTGGATGACGTCATGACATTCAAAATTGGAGAGAACGTTTTTTCCTAGCGTGGGTACGCGAGAAAGCGTCTGGTCACTACTCAGCCCAGACCAGTACTGCAAGTTATGCTGTGCAGAGGTGAGTGCGATTCCTCTACATATAGAATCGGCATAACTCCAGAAAGTATCTAAGGTGTAATAAACAATATACAAAGGTTTTCTTGGGTATTCTATAAAACACCTGCGCGTACCCGAGATAAATAAAGAGATCTCAACCTGAGCTAGCGGGAACGAACCAAATCAACGGGCGAAAACGAGACCAACGACATTTACGCATCAAATGGCGACACAACGAGAACCGAACAACGACTATTAGCTTCAAATGGCGACCCAACGTGTGGCGTCGAGTGAATAGACCAACCCCAAGACGACCAAGCCAGCATAGAACCAGCAAACAAGAAGGTGACCCAACGTGTGGCGTCGAGAGAATAAACCAACCCCAAGACGACCAAACCAGCATCGAACCAGCAAACAAGAAGGTGCCCAGCGTGTCAACATCTGTGAAACGTGTAGTGAACAAGTTTAAGTGCAGTTAAAAAAAAAAAAAAAATAGTGAAAATATTGGTGAGTAGAAAAACACATGTAGATAGCTTAGAAATGGAAGACAGTGATAGCGATTTTCTAGGTTTTGAGAGTCCGGAAATTGAGAAAAGTGTAGTTAGGATGGAAGAATATAATCAGAATATAATCGGTAGCAGAATTTGCCAAGAAGTAGAAGATCAGAACGTTAGAGAAACACCTAGAGGTAGCTCAGAAATGTTTAGTAGTAATTCAGAAAGGCCAGCAATTATGTCAGAAATAGAGAATATGTTTCAAAAGATAATGAAAAAGATGAGGACAGAGTTAAGTCAAAAGATAGATGAAACTAGTAAAGACTTAAGAACAGAGTTAGGACAGAAATTAGAGAAGGGACAACAGGAATTGGGAATGCAATTGGAAAATCAGAAGAGAGCTTTAGAAACCTTTAGGGAAGAAGTTAGGGAGGAAATTAATAAAGTCAGTAGTGAAGTAAAAGAAAATAGAGAACAGGTTAAGGGAGAATTAGAGACAATAAGGCAAGAAGTAAAGAATTCTGAAAAGAAATTAGGTCAACAAGTTAGTGAAAAATTAGATAAAGAAAGGGAAAGAGTAACATATAAATTAGACAAACAAAGGGAAGAGGTAGTACAAAGGTTAGATAAAGACAGGGAAGAAATTAGAGAAGAGTTACAGGGGTGTAAAGTTAGAATGGAAAGATCTGATGTAGAAAGTGCAAGGCAGGCTAGAAATTTGGAGGATGTTACAGACCAAATAAAAGGGGTAGTAACAGAAATTACTCAGGTAAAAGAGGCCTTAGAAAATTTGAAATTAAATGAAAATGCATGTAATCACAACAATCTTAATAATGAAGTTGCAAGAAACGAGGCAATACCAGGTGTATCAGCTGACATTTCAATGCAAAATAGGGGTAACAGTAATTCCCATTCTGATCTCAGAAATAGTGCAGGGACAGGTGACAATTCAAATTTACATTGGCCTAACCATGTCTTAAATGAAATGACACCTCCAGTTTTTGAAAATGAAGATTCAGATGATCCTAAAGCCTTTTTAGAAGGGTTACAAGAGTACTTCACGGTGAAACGTATACCAGAGGAGTACAAGATGGTGATAGTAAGAAAATGCCTAAAGGGTAATGCTGCTAATTGGCTAGGCCTTTCTATGGGTAACAATAATGATTACAGGACCTTTAGGAACATCTTTTTAACCAGATATTGGGGAGCTAGTAGGCAGGCTAATATTAGAGTTGAATTAAGCAACGGAAAATTTAATCCTAGATCGGAGGAATCGATGGTCAACTATTTTATGAGAATAGCGAGAAAATCGAAGATGTTGGATCCTCCCTTAGATGAAAAAGATCTAATAAATATAGTTACTCCACATTTTCCGGAAACGCTTCAACACTACCTAATCATAGCCCGACCCGATAGCATTGCAGCTATGATCGAATTATTATCAGCCTTAGAAGTCAATAAGCCAAAACACGCATTTGGAAATAAATATGAAGAAAAAGAAACTGTAAATTCTTTCGGGCAAGGGGCACAGTATTATCAGAATAGAAGTGAGATTAGGGAAAGATATAAAGGACCAGTACCAAGGATGGAATCATTCCGGTGGGAAAATCAAGGTAGATATAACCAGGAAGGGCATCACCAAAATAGAAATGGTAATCTAAGGGGAAGAAATATAAGGGTGAATTATATGAATACAAATAGATTTGATCGAGGTAGACGGGGTCGTTATTTTGGACATAGTAGAAATTCAAATGATGGGTATTGGACAAACGGAGATAATGAGTTTAGACCGAGGTCACCAAGACAGGGAGAAAGGTATTCTAATGGACGAAATTCCCCCGAAAATGCGGAAATGGTTGAGGCCATTAACACGGTCAAAAACATGGTAGGAAGTAACCCCGATTTAATGCAGGAAAACAGAAGTAACAATTCGGGAAATAGTACAGGAGCAATACCTAAAAATCAGGGAAACGCCAGACCCGGTCAAACGCGCCTTCAGTGAGAACTGGGTATCCTAGTAATGATTGTGATAAGTACTCGGAAATAAATAGTCCTGGAAGGCAAATGATGATACAAAAGAAAAGAGAATGGAAAAATAGAATTGACGAAAACGAAAAAGTAGGAGATCCACCTAAAATCAAAATTGGAGTAAATGGAAAACAATACAATGCAATTATAGATACGGGATCAAATAGCACAGTATGCTCACAAAATTTTTATGATAATTTACAAAGTAGTGGTTTTAAAGTAATGTCTTTACCAGATAATGGGATATATTGCTCGCTAGCTGTGGGAAAACGAAAAGAGAGAGTAAAATTTCAAGCAATGATAAATATTGAAATAAATGGGAGAATACTAGGAATTTTATTTCTGATTGTAGGAAGACTTGTGACAGATATTATAATAGGCTGTGATTGTCTTTATGCCTGGCAAGCTGTGGTGAATTTTAAAAACATGATTGTAAAAATGAAAGTTGAAGATGAGACCATTATAGTGCCTTTTGTGGAAGATAGTAGTTCAGAAACTATTGTAAGAGAAAAAGAGGAAGAAGAAATCCAAGGGGATACATTCTTTGTAGAATATGTTAAAGTAGGAGCTATGGAATTAACTGAAGTAAATGTCAAAGAGTACAGTGTCGATAATAAAGAAAATGTAGAATGGGATGAAAATGATTTCATAGACAATTTGAGGTTTTCTGACGCAACTAGGTACTATGATAGCGAGAGTAGTGAAGACTTAGAAGAATTGTTGAGGGAAAAGGTAACTCAGGCTGATCAACTAAATGAACAACTGAGGGATAAACTGTTTGAAATATTAATCCGAAATAAAGAAGTATTCTCTGAGAAACCTGGCAAATGTAATATTTATACTCATTCGTTTGAGATGATACCTATCAAACCTTTTACACATAAAGCGAGAGCTATCCCTAGTACAATAAGAGAAGAGGTAGATGCAGTTATAAAGTCAATGTTAGAAGAAGAGGTTATTGAGATTTCGAATTCAGAATTTGTGAATCCTCTATGTATTGTAAATAAGGCCAATGGAAAGATTAGGGTGACATTAGACACGAGAAAACTATATCATTGTTCCTCATACTTTCCATCAGGGAATCCAACAGAACGTGTCCTCCGAGATATAGGAATTTATTTACGTGTACTTACACATCATAATCACAAGGATTGGGTGAAATATTGTCCATTGATAGAAAAGATTATAAATCACACCATTAATGTAACTACTGGGTTTGCACCAATAAAATTAATGTTAGGAATTGAACCAGAACCAATATTGATCGGGGTACCAAAAACACTGAAAATTAATGACATTCAGTTAAGTGAAGAAGAAAGAGCGAAAATTGCTTTTGAACGAATCAAGAAAAAGGCAGAGAAGCGAAAATTAAAGAAAAAGAGTAGAAAACATAAATGGGAACCTAAGATAGGCGATTGGGTACTAGTTAAAGACCATAAGTTATCAAGTGCCTTGCGAGGTAGGAACAAAAGGATGGAATTGTTATATAAAGGTCCTGCAGAAATTATATCAAAATTTGGTTATCATACCTATGAATTAAAAGATGTTAAAAATGAAAAATGTCTGGGAAGATGGCATAAACAACTCCTTCGACCATACAAGAAACCGTGTGGTACCTTGGAACCTTGATTTCATGTAAAATTCGAAGTGTCATTGTCTATTGGCGCCCAATCAGCTTTGAGATAAAATTTAAATGTTAGCTTACTTGAAAACCATATATTGGTCAGGTACTTACATATTCATGAAAAATGCAGAATGTGAATTGCTATATACTACAAAGAGCTTAAAAATATATTGTATAGAGCTCACAATAACAGCTTCAGAAAGATTGTTAAAATGTTCATCTCCGCATAGAGAGAAAACAGAATATTTAGTTTGTAAACATTTGTTAAAATATTTAGATGTATAGATAGTTATCACAGCAAGACAAAGAAAGAACTTGTCTGAAGAGTGTAATGGATTTATATAAATATATGTACATTTTAGTGCTTAAAGGATCTAGTACAGATATGTGTTACAATAACAAAAGTGCAAATTCACAGTGCAAGTGATAGTGAGAGCGAAGTGAGCAAACCTGAACTAAAAGAAGGAAGTATAAAGAAAGACTCTTGAAATTTAACCTTTATATAAAAGCTTCACAGAAGAAACCATAACATATTGTAATTAGTATTTAAGGATTAATGTTTAGTCAAGTGTGCAATTGTTTGTCATGTTAGAAAGATTAATGAGAAAATATGTTAATAACCAATTTCAAAAACAGTGTAATTGAAAATTGTATATAATGGGAGTGTTGCCGATTATTCAAAATACAGCAGTAATTTTTAATTTTCTTTCGTGCAAGACATTTACATTATTTTATTATGAAATAATAAAATAACATAAATGGGGGCATTTGATACCGAAATTTAGATTTCAAATCGAATGGGCTTGATAAAGACACGTTTTAATTTAATTGCCGGATGTGAGATTTGCGATAAGTGTTGAGTAATAACATAAATAGATAATAGAGCAGGAAGTGTTGTAAGGTGAGCCAGATATGAGTAAATAATAGTCGTTAAATTTGTAGGATAAACACATTATTGGTTTGAAATTAACGAGTCATGACGTCATACTACATAGTTTAAATTCACGTTTGAAATTCAGGTCGCGCGATATATTTAATAAAATATAAAGAAAACATCGTTTAATCATAAAAAGGTAAATATATATTCAAAATTCATAAAAGAACAGGTTATAATAGAAAGGGACATTTCTAAATTGCGGGAAAAGGAAATAGCATTCTGGATACAAGGCTTTCTTGGATGACGTCATGACATTCAAAATTGGAGAGAACGTTTTTTCCTAGCGTGGGTAAGCCAGAAAGCGTCACCACTCACCCCAGACCAGTACTGCAAGTTATGCTGTGCAGACGTGAGTGCGATTCCTCTACATATAGAATCGGCATAACTCCAGAAAGTATCTAAGGTGTAATAAACAATATACAAAGGTTTTCTTGGGTATTCTATAAAACACCTGCGCGTACCCGAGATAAATAAAGAGATCTCAACCTGAGCTAGCGGGAACGAACCAAATCAACGGGCGAAAACGAGACCAACGACATTTCCGCCACAACTAGAAGCATGAGTCCAGCTTCAGATATCACTATGTACGTAGAATTATTTACTAATGTATTGGCTCATTGTATTCCTACTATGGACCATGGCTATTGGACAGACTGTAGCAGAAAAATGGTCCATCTGCAAAACTTTATTAAATAAAAAATATGTTTATTGCTATCTCCTCAATCATCCCTGAACCTGGTACCTGTACCAAATTAAAATTGTTAAAATATTTTAGAATGCTACTGTTTGCTTTAAGAAACTTTACATATAAATATGTTTATTCTAGGTTACAATAATGATACACTGGTAACAGCTAGCCATGCAATTTTCTTCCAAGACAAGCACAAAGGACTTGCTCATCCTGATAACAAATCAAACAAGTATCCAGTTGCTGTTGTTGGATTTCAACTTAAACATACATCTCTTCATTCCTTGTTCAAAAACATCACCTCAGCAGTAAGTAGTACCTTTGTTATCCGTTATTAAATGCCAACAACCATACTACTATCATAGTCGGTATTATAAATAATTAAAGTGTGACAAGGAGGCAGCTACATTGTTGCAAACAACTTCTGGCAGAAGAGGAACTGCTTGAAAATTCTGAGAGTGGAAGAGGAAATGACAGAAAGACCGCTATGGAAAAACAAGCAACTAAAACTGAGCACATGCGTAGTATATAAATGGGAAACAATGAGCAATTTAAGCTGAATCACTGTTTTGAAATGCAGTGGTACTACACCAAGCAAGAAACCAATGTGTGCTGCAAAAGCGAGATAGTAATGTTCCTAGTTTGATTTCTGTAAAAACACAAAGAGGAGCAAATAGTTTGCATAGATTATACTGGAAACTGTGGTTAGTCATCTTTAGTCATCTAAAGATTCAATATTTCACTCATAATCATTTAATTTTACCATACATTTTTGTTTTCTCTACTACTCACTTACAGTACGTAGAGAAAGTATCGCATCTAACCCAAATATTTTATATGGAGATGTCATTGGAAGATGTTTTGAGGCCCCTGAATATTTTTAAAAAGGTGTGAAAGGGACAGACAGAGAGAGAAAGCAGCAAACTCAAAGCAAAAATTGATTTAAATACCAAAGTTAGTATTTTGGTTTAGCATCCTTCAAGGGTATGACAGATTTTTAAGAAGATTCCCTCACCCCTAATTATTACTCTTTAACTAAATGCTATTTGTTATTTTTGACTTTCTCAAATATGGCTCTAGCAATTTTGTTTAAAATACTACATTTATGAGATATCTGAGTAGGCTGGCAAAATCAATTCCTGTGACTTCAAAAGGTTTCAGAGGTGTCACTCTATCTTTAGGAAAGGGTGCTCAGTTGCTTGTCTATGTGAGGTTTTTGCCATTTTACACAGAAGCCACTCTTCTAATGTACTCTTGATTGATTGACGAGCACTGATGATCCAAACCTCATCTCTGAGCCTGGCTAAGACAGTATGAATTCCCATATGATGTAATTTAATATGCATGCTTTGGATCATTTGCTGAACAAAATGGTATCATCCATCCAGTATTACTGGGTAATGTTGTGATCATGGCTGATGAAAAGACAGGCTGCGGCACGACTCAAATTACATAGTAATGGTAATCCGATACATGGCTAACATTGAATACCATCATGATGAAACTGTATATTTTGTATAAATGCAATGAGTAATTGTTTTTGGTTTTTTAGAATATGGACGTATTAGCCGATTGTGGTTTTACTTCATTGGGTCATGATCAGACTAGAAGAATTACATCACTGCAGTTTGTGCCATAGCCTGTCCTTTTTGCTAGCCATGGTTATGATCTAGGGAGGCAATCAGTGAACTCTAATCTTCCTCCAAGGCAAATAAGTTCATTATCTAAGAATAAGCAGAAATGGGAAATTGTGGATTTCTTGGGCAATGGTAAATCATGTTGAAGGATATAAAGTTTTGTTCTAAATTCATTTCTTTGCATCGTTTTGATCCAGTAGAGCCATGTGTCTAACACTTAAGAGGCTGTGAGTTCTGCAGAAGACTTATTCTGGGCTATATCTTTCAGGGTCTATTGGATACTCTAAAGCATTTATCATCAAAATCTGTTAATTTGTATTTCTGGTTTTAGAAAGTGCGGTATTAGTAGAATCTTTCCAAGGCCAAGAATCCAGATGATCTATAAGCCAATGCAGTCCATTCCACCAAAGTGAAAATGTATGGAGTTCCTTGGTTGTGAGTCCACAGGACAGTATATCTTCTAGATTATGATTTCCAGGGCAATGTTGGCATTATGTTGGGCTTATGATAGATAGCATCTCCATTATGCAATTACAGACAAAGGTTTTCCAATTGTTAGTATTGCTTTGTACACACCCAAGAGTAACTTCGAGTCTGTCCACAGTATGCTGCAGCAATGTCAATTTCTGTGGAATGGCGGAAATATGTCCAAAGTTGTGCATTTATTAAGCTGGCTAATAATTCAATTCTCAGAAGTGCCACCATTTTGATAAGAGATTGTCTTGTTTTACTAAGGATAGTTGAACAGAAATGCCCCTTTCAGTATCACTTCTTACATAAAGAGCAGCACCATATGCTCTCTCTGTGGCATCACAAAAAGCTTGCAGTGTACCTATGATTAGATAAACCAATTCATCATGGAACTGTAACATGTGATAAGTTAGTAAGAGCTGCTGTTCAATGCTGCCATCTGTAGAAGATGTTGTTTTCTAGTGCCTTGCATCTGGCAATGAAGCCATTAGCATTTCTGTAGAAGATGTCATAAGGGAGTATTTCATCCCATTTTATTCATTTTAGCCAAGTATCTTCAGAATGTATTTTGCCTTCTATGGATACCAGTGAAATTATGTCCAGTGGATCATAGATTCTTGAGATAACATGTAAAAGATGTCTTTTCATAATTGGTTCCTCAAGAAGTGTCTCTATGATATCTTGTTAGTACAAGAATGTAAATGTAACCCCAGGTCTACTGCCCAACAGATGCTTACCCACCTCTGCTCACTACAGGTGTCATAAGTGGGGTGCAATCCTGCTTGGTAAGCAGCAACTTTCCACCATGCAAAGGAGAAGACCATAGTAAAAGAACAGTGTATCTAATTCTGTGTTCCAGGTTACACCTACAACTCTGGCATTATTCTTTATTTCATATCCTTCAGCTTTCTATATCCATTTTAATCTGTCTGAATTTGTAGCCCATGTAGACACTGGCATTTGTATTCGTTTCAGCAAACCAATTATCTCATTGTATACAGTTGTTGTTTCTGTGTCATCCTTAGTGCTGACAACGAAGTCATCCATAAAGGTGCTTTGGTCCAAACTTGTCATAGAACTTGGAAGCAAGTAGGTACCCCACGTGTGGGTGATAAAAGAAATGGACTATATGTAAGCCTGAACAGTAAGCATGTAAATCTGTAACTCATAAAATTACTAGTAGGCCAAGATCCCTGCTCTTCTTCCACTTGGAACCAGAAGAATCTTGTGAGATTTCTGTCTCTCTTATCTAGACTCAGCTGTAAGAAGGCCTAGGTTCCATCTCCTATTAGCATTTGCCCTATGTGAGCAAAAATGAAGAAGTGTTGACAATATTTATGATAATAAGTTGGGACCAGGTTTGAGTGTCGTTTAGTGAAGGTGAATTAGTATTATGTGATGAAGCATCAAAAATGACTCTCCATTTTATTTTCTCTCTCCTTCTTAACTTCTTGGTAATCTTGTGTCCATTTGTCTTGTCTTTTACAAAATATGCAGAAGGGGTGTTTAGTCTCACGAATGAGTTTGGAATGGATCTGCAGTGCCATTGCTATAGGGAGAAGACTAGTACAATTGGTAGAGTCACCTCAAATCTTCTGACCAATGAGTGATTTGTACCTTTTGTCTCCTACAAATTTCATAAATTTCAGAATGTCACCTTCTGACAATTTCTCCCTTTTGGCCTGAATGATCCATCATCTACATAAATCTTTTGGAAAGGCTTGAAGTATCTTCGGGGCTAGTACTCTTCCATATGCTTTTATATCTTTACTTAATGCTTGTAATGCCTGAATTCTCTGGTTATACTCTATGACTGTTAACATCTTCTGGTGATGTGTAAAGGGGAGGTCATAAGTAGGGCTCATAACTTTAGGTAAATACATATTTTGTTTGTGTCCTAATATGAACTTGGGACTGAATTTAATGTTCTGAATATTCATGCAGGAGCTAATATTTTAAGTTTTATTGAGCCTAAAAACGCATATTTTCTAATTTTTTAATTAATATTTTTGAATATGTATTTAAAGTACATAAAAACTGCATAAAAGGTACCTCTTTTTAAAACAGTAATCACATATTTACATAAAGTCACATTAAAGTAGAAAGCAGAATTATTTTTAACAAATCATCACCTTAGTTCCTTGATGCTCAATTACATAGCCCAGATGTCACAATTTGTTATTCGTTATTGGTGGAATTGATATGTTTGCCATAACATTCCCTTCGGTTGGAAGAAAATATAAACAGCCTGCTTTCTCAAGCTACATAAGCCCGCAAGATAAGAAGAGGAATTTCTCCACTGTCATGTGCTTGATTAAGCAATCACCTCATAGCCCACTAGTCAATACACTCACACTTGTATACTTAAACTGTGTAGTCAATTAGTTATTTGTGAATTCACAAAATTTATACAACCTTCTAGTTGTGTTGTGGTGTTGGGAAGTAATATATCAACAGTTTTGAGTTCAACATTCCCAGTGATAAGTAGTGCAAATTACCACATGCAACAGTATACCATGGGATTTAAGGGTGTTTTTATTTGTGATGGTAAAATCTGTAATGTCAGCCATGTAGTAAAGCTATAACAATAGACCAACATCCACAGGTAACACAACATATAAGTGGTAACAAACTTCACTTTTCTGTGATTGTAAAATTGGTAAAAATTAGTATTAGTAACACTGGCTACAAAGGTAGCCCAGAAAGATTGAGATGCATCAGTGTGGACACAGATCTTTCTGTAAAAATGCCTTTTTTCCGATAAAAGTCCTTAAAACATATTTTCAATACAATTTTGGTTTGTAATTTTTGGGTAGAATGCAATTACCTTCTCTATCTACTACGTTCATAGTGAGAAGGTAAAAAAAAATTGTTCTCATTGGGTTTAGTTTGTACAAATTGCCAGATGTATTACTTTGCAGGATATTTATAGTGTGAACAAAATGGAAACGTTCATAAATAATCTGATGTGTTGCACTCACGTGACTTTCTCTACCCATTATCATTTATTTTTATAAACCTTCTGCAAACTATTCTTGCACAAGTTCATTCTTTTGTCTACCTCATGTTGAGATAACCCTTTGCACAAATAGTTTCATTATCCATTTTTGTGATAAGTATGAAGGGGGTAGAGTTAGTCAGATGCTTAAAAACATGTCAATATGTACTGACCTTGAAATCCAATGCTCTATCCATGACATAAAAGATAATTGAAAAAGGACATTACTTCAAAAAATGAAATTGCAAATTATTGAAAAATTCAAACATAACAATAGCAAATGGAATGGCTAGAAATAGCTAATGCCATAAAAAAGTTATTTGAAGTAAATAGTAGGTATAGGTGGCGGTGGCGGTGGCGGTGGCGGTGGCGGTGGCGGTGGCGGTGGCGGTGGCGGTGGCGGTGGTGGTGGTGGTGGCGGTGGCAGTGGCGGTGGCAGTGGTGGTGGCAGTAGTGGTGGTGGTTGTGGTGGCAGTATATATATATATATACTTACTTTTTAAACGTCCCCCAATGTAATGTCATATCAGACGGTGAATGAATGGAATGGCTGAAATGATGCTCAAATTAGCCCGAGTTCCATGGAGCTTTAAGTTACCCGACATTTGTCTTCACAGGATAAGGGAAAACCTCGGAAAGAAACCTTACCCTTATAACTTACCCTAAACGAGATTCGAACTCACGACCTCTTGAACGTGAGGTAGAAACGCTAACCATCACACTACTGAAGCAGGCCTTGTGGTGGCAATGGTGGTGGTGGGAGTGGTGGCAGTGGCAGTAATGATGATGGCTGTAGTGTTAACATGGATGCTTGCAGCAAAAGGCACCAGAGCGGTGAAACTGATCATAATTGAGGAGTGTTTTTTCAAAACTCAATAGATGCACAAAATGCATTTCTGAGAAAAATGGTTTTTTCTATTTATTGGCAATACTAATTGGTTAGCACAGCAACTATATTAATCATTTAGTTCTCCTTCCTGAGACTGATACTGTTTCAATGAATGTGAAAAGAAACAAATAGCATAGTTTAACTAGTGCAAATTTGGGGTTTGAAAATGTAGAGTTTTTTCAAAAACTGATAGATGCTGACTAACTTTTCTGTGTGACCGAGAAATTAACACATGAAGCTTTGTTATTTTTGTCATTTATTGTTTTTCTTGCTTTTTATTTATGTATTTATTATTTTTTTAAATTTATTTTCACCTTTTTATAATACATAATGTACTATACAACCAACATATTAATGTTTATAAGGATTATTTTATTAGATATAAATTTATGTAGAAACTAAGTACTGCTACACTCACAATAACAATATACTTTGTTTTATTTATATAACAAACATATTGAATACATACAAAGAAATTTCAAACAATATGAATAAGTAAACTTTTACCTTTATTAGTGAGTGTGCAGTCTGTAAATGGTTCTTAGTTTGTTTCTCTTTTCCACATCTGCCTCTGTCTTATACTTCATCAGTCCCATTTTGCAGGTTGAGCATGTGTCAGTGTGTGGTGTACGGAATGAAAGATTGAAGAAGTTGTAAAATACTCGTATGTTTTTATATTTTGACAATGAGCAGACTGGTAGGTTTCTTAATCTTCTTCCGTTGCAAAAGTTGGTCCACATTTTTCTGATATTAAGTTCTGGAGGTAAATATCTTCTCCTTGATGTTACTCTTCCATAGTGGCTTTCTCTACATCTGTACTTCTTAATGTCTTGCTTTATAGCAGCAGTAATGCCCTTCTGTAATATTCCTGTTCAATCACCTCCTATGGTTTCCTTTGGCACATTCCCAGATAAATGAAATTTTCTAGCCAGGAGAGATAATTTATCTTTTGACACCCCTGTGATTCCTTAGAAGCTTGCAGCACATACTGACAATACTCGGCCATCATTACTTCTCACACTGTATTTAATGCTAACAGTCTGCTTTCTATTTGCAGCCCCTTTATTCACCACTCTGCGATTAGGAGATGTAATACTCATATATTTCATAAGGAATTTATCGTGATCTATTTTGTTGAGCACAGAAAGGTGTTGGTGAAATCCACTTATATCATTATAAGTCAAATTACTTTTAGGATTTCTTGGAGTCCACTTGAGACCATGCGGACATGTAATTGCTGGAGCATGAGCTTTCCTTGACTTGCATTTTGATTTCCTTCCTTTGTTTTTGCAATTCCTACCTATGACTGGTAGAGTTTCACAATCTGAGCTCCCGTCCATTGTGCATAGTACAGTGCAGTGTCTCAACTAAGAATAAAAATGCCATGTAAGTATAACAAAGCTTGCATAAGCACCTGCCTGCTGTGCAAGGTGTCCCGGGTTCGATTTCCGGCAGAGGGGTAGGCCAAGATTATTCCTCATCCTTCCCTGAGTCTGGAAGTATGAATGAAAGTGTGAATGTGTGTGTGAACTCAACGTATAAAAACCCCCTAAGACCAAAAAACCCACTGTTAAACAAGTAACACCATTGCCAATAGGCAAGGCCACCAATATGACCTCTGCAGTTAAAGATGAGATATAAATGGAAAAAAAAAAAAAAAAAAAAACTGCACAAATGATTGTGAATTCCAAGTGCACAACCTGAGGTCGCAGTTATTGCCAACAATGCAGCAGTGTACAAAGCTTACAGAAATGATTGAGAATTCCAAGAATCGCAACAGTGATATGGCAGTCAATGCTAACATGCATTTCATAGAATTCAGGTTGCTACACTCTGGATCATAAAATCATAAAATCATAAAATTGCATCTATTGACCCTTGCTTTAAGTGAGCAAGTGCATCTATCAAGTTTTGAAAAAACTACTAATATTCCCTACCTTCTACACAGGACAAGAATTGAATTTTGCAAAATCTGAATTCACAGAACAATGCAGAAGGTGAAAATTATGCCAATACTATATATCACTCAATTTCGTAAAATTTTGCAAGGAATGACTTTTGAAAAAAAGCTCCTCAATTGGAAAAGAAAATTCAAGAAAGAAGCTTTCCACATTCAGTTTAGAATATTTCCCCAGCATTTCCTATTTATGAAATCTTAGAAAAACTTGGAGAAAACTCCAGTCAGGGAAGAAATTCTAGTGAGATTTTTTAACCATAACCATGCCTTAATGACACTGGACCCTTATCAGTGCTGGTGGTGGTAGTGGCGGTGGCAGTGCCAGTGTAGTGGTGGCAGTTGAGAAGGTGATGGTGGTGGCGGTGGCAGTGGTCATGTTGGTGGGTTTTTTTTATATTATTGTCCTCCATCATAATGGCATATTGGACAATT
This sequence comes from Tenodera sinensis, assembly GCA_030765045.1. Taxonomy (NCBI): domain Eukaryota; kingdom Metazoa; phylum Arthropoda; class Insecta; order Mantodea; family Mantidae; genus Tenodera; species Tenodera sinensis. The sequence goes on from CM060963.1 coordinate 129,692,801, forward strand.
AATGAATGAAATTGATGAAATGTTGTTCAAATGAACCCGAAGTCCATAGGGCTTAAAGTTACACAACATCTGTCTTCTCAGGATAAGGGAAAACCTTGGAAAAAATGTTGTCCAGATAACTCACCCTAACTGAGATTTAAACTCAGGACCTCTTAAATGTGAGGCAGACACACTATCAACACATCACAGAGGCGGGCATAGCAGAGGTGTTGGAGGGGTGGTGGTGGTGATGATTAAAATGTATTCCCTAATACAGAAATTATGATGAACTATCCAGTATGCCTTTGCTGACTGATTCCTGAGTAAACTATACCTTTCAGCATAAGGTAAGCTTTAAAAAAGTAAAGATATTACAAATGCCTAAAGATGAAATGTAACAGCAGTAGTGTTCTGTTAGAAGGCATACTAACTAAACATTTTGTTATTTCCTGTAATAGTTGTTTAGGGTACAAGATACAAAGTAAATTTTTAGCAATGAGCGGGGTCGATTTAAAACTTAGTCCTGTTTTAAGAACCACAAGCTACTAAAGCTTATTTTGTAACATATTAACTATAATATTTTAATTTAACAGAATTTATTTTCAAAGTTCAGGGAAATAAATTGCACTGCATTTGTCCCAGCCAAAGGCTATTTAATCCTTTTCATTAATATGGTTGTGAAACAGTTTGCTGTAACAAGAGTAATCAAAACATTGTGTTCTCCATTTTAAATCTCATTTTAATGCTTCAAAAAGTGAAAATGAGGATAGAAGATGAATTTAACAGTCAGCTGTACTATAGCTGCCATCATGGAAGCAGTTGAATATTTTAAATACACCTCCTGAAAAATCCCAATAATTTTTTTCAGTCTATTTATTCACCACTTCCAAGGAGCAAAAGCAGGCTAACCATTAGTTCTTATAAAACACAAAACAACATAAACTACAAAACACAAAATACACCTTTATGAAACATAAAATGCAATTTGAAGACCCATGAATTAATGATAGTTTTTGTTACCTGGAGTAACAGTAGTAGACAATCTATTTTTTTTTTCCAACTCTGGATACCTACATGTAAAACTATTGAACTTCAGGATATGAAATTTAACACATTTATTTATGATACCTGTCCTTGGAACTCAGCTTTTATTTGCCTACCTTTAAAAATAAAGCTTTTCAGAATATCAAAAATCCAATGTGTTGCACTCGCATGACTTTCTGTACTCTTGTATTAAATTCTTACAAACTCTTATTCTTCTATTTTCTTTGTGTTAGTTAAGATAAACATTTGTAGAAATTATCTTACTGCTCATTTTATTGCATGGGAATATGGGAATACAGTAGGCTTTGAGCGATAATTAAATCTTTTAAAGCTTTCAAATTCTGTTCTCTTTGCACGGTTAACATAAAAAAATGAATAGCATTGTTCCATTTGACAGAAGTATAAGTTCTCCAAACCTTACACAAATAACTATGAATATCTCAAAAATGGTTCCCTCTACAAAAAATTTATTTTGACATAAATTGTGTATTGTGACTTTGGTGGGTGTAAAGAAGACAGATGTAGTCGAGATAAAGAGACACTTTTATTTCCGTAAACAGTAACTTTGTACACTCGTTGCAACAGCAAGAAAGTCTTTACCAATTCACCAACAGCACGGCTCCGAATAAGTAACACAAAAACTGTCCCTTCTCACACTTTACCGCTATTTATATCTCCCAGGCACTATTCTGGAAACTTCAGGAAATATCAGTTATTATTGCGGTGAAATACAAAGCAGAAAATTCCAGAAGTCTCTATCCCTTTCTCTCTTTAGGCAAGCGCCCCAACAACGCGGCCATTCTCTGTCACTTCCCTTCGTCTCCTTTGCGGTAGTGCCGGCAATAATGCGATGGGCGACACTGCTCCCTCCTCAAGGCTGGTCGTCCCGAACAGCACCATCGTAACGGGCCAGACGATCCAGGTGTACCACTAACATCTTTCCTCGGGGCACCTTCTGGATGCGGTAGACTACGTCGTTAATCCTCTTTACCACTCGATACGGTCCTTGCCATGGTTGTTGAAGTTTTGGGCAGCGCCCCTTGGTCCGGGTAGGGCGGTACAACCAGACCATGTCACCTTGCTGGAATTCTCGGCTGTTGGCTTGCCTGTCGTACCGGGTCTTCATGCGGTCGCTCGCCATCTGGATGTTCTGACGAGTCATCTCGTGCATGTCGTGGAGATGGTCTACTAGATTCTCCACATACTCAGTTGCCGGCTGTTTCGCTTCCGGGGGGCTCCCAAAAGCCAGGTCACAAGGGAGGCGTAGCTCTCGGCCGAACATTAGGCTTGATGGTGTCTTCCCGGTGGTGTCGTGTGTCGACGAACGGTAGGCCAGCAAGAACAGTGGTACCTTGAGGTCCCAGTCTCGCTGATGGCTGGCCACGACTTTCCTCAGGTGCTCCTCTAGGGTCTTGATGTATCTCTCGACCATGCCGTCCGACTGTGGATGTAGGGGTGTTGTGCGGGTCTTGTTCACCCCAGGTCTTTCCAATGCCTCCTTCATTAGGTGCGACTCAAAATTGGTGCCCTGGTCGCTGTGGAGCTCTAACGGGACTCCAAAACGGCACAACAGCTGTTCCACGAGGCAGCCTGTAATCGTCTTCGCCTCTTTGTTCGGGATGGCATACACCTCCGGCCACTTGGTGAAGTAATCCACAGCTACCATCAGGTACTTGTTGCCTCGATCGGACACTGGGAATGGTCCAGCTATGTCGACGGCGATGCGTTCGAAGGGCGCTCCGACGTTGTACTGCTGCATGCGACCCCGGCTCCTAGTCTGGGGGCCGCGACTCGCCGCGCACACGTGACATTGACGGCACCAGTTCTCAGCGTCTGCTCGGAGCCTCAGCCAGTAGTAGCACTGTCGGAGTTTGTCGATCGTCCGGTTTGCTCCTACGTGTCCACCCGAGGTACCGGCGTGCACTTCCTCCAAGACTTCCGGGACCTTACTTCGGGGAAGTACCAACTGCTCTTTCTGGGTCTTCCCATCAGGTGATTCCCATACCCGGAACAGCACGCCCTCTTTGGTCTTCAACGAGTCCCATTGGGCCCAGTACGGCTTGTATGTAGCGCTTCTGGGTGCGATATACTCCCAGGTTGGTCTCGTCCCTGCCTGCACTTCTCTCAAGAGTGGCCCCAAGTCGGCGTCCGCCAGCTGCTCCCTCCTCAGGCCCGCGCTATCCCATCCATCCGCAGGCACTGCTGCGACCACTCTGACAGGTGCGGTACGCTCCATCTCTTCCACTCTTGCGCATTGGCCGCACTCTTCTGGGTAGGGTCTTCGGGACATGGCGTCTGCGTTGCCGTGGCTCTTCCCTCTGCGATATTCGGAGGTGAAGTCGTACTCCTGCAACCTCTGGACCCAACGGGCTGTCTGGCCCTCCAGGTTTCTAAAGCTAAGTAGCCAGGTTAGGGCGGAGTGGTTTGTCCTCAGGTGGAATGGCTGACCGTACAGGTACTTGTGGAAGTGCTGCAAGGTCTTCACTACCGCCAGTAGCTCTCGTCGGGTGACACAGTAGTTCTTCTCTGCCTTGGACAACGTCTTGCTGTAGTAGGCTATCACCCGCTCGTGGCCGTTCTGGACTTGGGATAGGATACCTCCAATGCAATGGTCGCTGGCGTCGGTGTCCACAATGAAGGCGTCGCCTGGTTGTGGGTATCCCAAAATAGGAGCACTGCAGAGCGTCCTCTTCAGCTGACGGAAAGCGCCTTCGGCGTCCTCCGTCCACACATAAGGTCGATGTTCTTCCGTCAGGCGAGTGAGGGGTTTGGCGATGCTGGAGAAACCCTTTATGAAGCGGCGGTAATAACTGCACAATCCAAGGAAACTGCGCAGTTCTCGCTTATCCTTTGGGCGAGGCCAATCTCTCAGGGCCTGCGTCTTCTCCGGATCCGTGGCCACCTCGGTTGGTGAGACTACGTGGCCCAAGTAGTTGACTTCCTTGCGGAAGAGCTGGCACTTCTTGGCGTTAAGCTTCAAGCCGGTCTCTGTAGCACCTTGGTCAGTTTGTCAAGATGGTCTTCAAATGTCTTGCCGACTATGATGATGTCGTCCAGGTATAACAGGCAGGCGTCATAAGTCAATCCTCTCATTACTGACTCCATGAGGCGTTGGAAGGTAGCTGGTGCGTTTCAGAGACCAAAGGGCATAACTGTGAACTGCCAAAGCCCTTGACCTGTCGAGAATGCGGTCTTCTCCTTGTCTCTCGGGTCTAGAGCCACCTGCAGTAACCCGAATTCAGGTCCACGGTTGAGAACCACTTGGCACCAGCAAGCATGTCCAGGGTGTCGTCAATCCGGGGTAAGGGAAGCAGTCCTTCCTGGTGACAGCGTTCAGCTTCCTGTAATCTACGCAGAAGCGTAGCTCGCCATTCTTCTTCTTCTTCTTCTTCACCAGAACTACAGGGGAACACCAAGGACTGTCAGACTCTTCGATCACTCCCTTGGTTCTCATGTCCTCCAGCATGTCTCGTACCGCCGCTTGTTTAGCCAACGGAATGCGTCTAGGTGGTTGCCGAATAGGCCGGGCGTCTCCGGTGTCGATGTGGTGAAGCACTCGGTCCGTGCGGCCGTAATCGTGCGGCCTTGGCTGAAGACGCGCTGATATCGTCTCAGCAGTTGTTGGACCTTCTCTCTCTGTTCAGCGGTCAGGTGGTCGGTCGCCCTCTCCAGTAAGCCTTCCAGCCGGGGCCCCAGGTGTTGCGTCGGCACCGGCTCCTGGGTCTTGTCTATTAGTGTTACGCTGACCACGGGCTCGCACGCCCCCAACTCCGTCCCGGCCTGGACGTCGTGATCGGTGTCTGTTGGGTTGAGCAGTCTCACCGGCACCTCCTCTCGGCACGGCAACAATGTCCCGGCTACACAGAGCCCGTGCACATGCGTCTTCCGGTCCAGCAGCATGTTCTTCTTGCGCTAGCCTTCCAGTCGCGCCGTCACTACCATCTCGCTTCTCGCGGGGACAACTACGTCTTACCTGAGAATGACCCTGCAGATTCCAAGGCGTTCTTCGGGGTGCCGGAGCATTACTTCCTCTCCCTTAAGCCGCAGAACCTTCTTGCCGATGTCGACCGTCGCCTCGTGGCTCCTGAGGGCATCCAGTCCCAGTATCACCTCCTCAGCCACCTCCGCGACGAACACCCACAAACGCAAGACACTTCGCCCCAAGGTCAACTGCAGCAGGGCCTCCCTCTCCACAGGCAAGATGTCACCCGATGCCGTCACTAGTTGGTACGGTCGGCTCGGTTTTCTCGACGGCAAGCCCCTGGCTACGTCAGGTCTGATGACAGTCACGGTTGCTCCAGTGTCAACAAACACGCGGCACGGCTTCCCTCTCACCCAACCGTCCGCGATGAGGCTGTCATCCATCCGTCGGCTGACGGCGCGCAGCGTCACTCGAGGGGATGATGGTGATGGCACCGACGTGCCCCTAGCCACGCCGGCCATTACTCGTTTTCCGGCTGCTCTTCTTGGTGCCGGCAGTCTCTCATCAGGTGTCCCGGCTGGCCACACCCCCAACACACGCAACCTGGTCTTCGTCGGCGTCCCTGGACTGGTCTGCGATCTTCATCGTAGCGGACACTCCTTGTCTTCGAGGTCGGGGTAGCCGTCACTTTGGCCGCTTCCATCCTTAATGCGGCCGTTAGTGCCTCGTGGATTGTCTTGTAGTCGCCGAGCATCAGACGTTGACGTATCTCGGCATCGCGTACCCCGTCGACGAAGGTATAGGCGGCTTCTCGGGATACGAATTCGGAGGGGAGGTTGACCAAGGCTTTGCTGGCCAGCTGTTTGATTGCCAGGGTGAACTCCTGCAGCGTCTCCACTGGCAGTTGCATCCTAGATTTCAGTTGGCTGCGGTAGGCTGCGGCTAAGCGGTGGTTTCCGAACCGGTTCTCCAGGGCCTCCCAGATGTCCTTGGGCGCCGCCGCTGTCTGGACTGCGTTCAGCACCTCTGCGGCTCGTCCCTGGAGGCTGGCTATCAGCTGCGCGGCCTCTTCTTCTGGCGACCATTTGTTGTGCTTGGCCACTGTGTCGAATTGACGGCGGAAGACCTCAAACGTGGACGTGCCATCGTACTTCGGTGGTTTGACGCCCGTCGATGTTGTGTCGCGTGCTGGAGCCTCGGCCTTGTAGTTCTTGAGCTTTTCACTAAGCATCCCTTCCACCATTGCATTTAGCTCCTTGGCGCTACCGTCGACCCTGTCTTCGAGAACGCTAAGCCGTTCCCCGACATTCTCCAGGGCGTCAACGCGTTGGCCGAGGTCCTCCATCTTTCCACCGAGCTCTTTCACATCCTTCCTTACGCCAGCCAGTTGCTCGTCAATTTTCGCCGATAGCTCCGTCTTCATCTCTTTCAGCTCGGCAGCGAAGTTGTCGTTTGCCGTCTTCATCTCTGCCTTCAGCTCTTGTAAAAAGCTCACCAATGTAGCCTCCATCGTCATATCCCGCTTCTGACACCAGTGTGACTTTGGTGGGTGTAAAGTAAAGAAGACAGATGTAGTCGAGATAAAGAGACACTTTTATTTCCGTAAACAGTAACTTTGTACACTCGTTGCAACAGCAAGAAAGTCTTTACCAATTCACCAACAGCACGGCTCCGAATAAGTAACACAAAAACTATCCCTTCTCACACTTTACCGCTATTTATATCTCCCAGGCACTATTCTGGAAACTTCAGGAAAGTTCAGTTATTATTGCGGTGAAATACAAAGCAGAAAATTCCAGAAGTCTCTATCCCTTTCTCTCTTTCGGCAAGCGCCCCAACAATGCGGCCATTCTTTGTCTCTTCCCTTCGGCTCATTTGCGGTAGTGCCGACAATAATGCGATGGGCGACAGTATTTTAGCAAGATCTACATTTAGTAAGATTTGGTCTATCTCTTACGGCTTACCAGTTATGCAAAAGTCATCCAGAGTAAATATGACTAAGGGCTATAGCCAGAAAATTCAAGGTATACATTTCATTTGTCATAAAAATATCTCAGACATATCACATTTTAATCAAAATTGTTAGAGCTATTTTCAAGAAAATCAAAATTTTCGAAAAATTTTCCACGCAAAAGGTAGTTTTGGGTGGAGCAATTTTGTTCAAAATGTTGGTGTCGCATCCTTGAAAAACATTAAACTTAAGTACCAACTTTAGTTTTTAAGTGACTTCTTGTTTTTGAGTTATGTTGTCCACAGACTCACAGACACACATATACAAACACACACACACACATGGATCTTTTTCTAAAAATTCTTTTTTTGCTTCAGCAGGCCTCAAAACATATATTTCTGGTGAAATCTCAATATCAAATTTTTGGGTGAAATACAATACTTCCTCTACGAAATAGAGAAAGTAAAAACAAATGTTAATTTTGATTGGTGCACTTTTGCGAAACTGTTTTATGTTCTAGTTTAAGCACTGATAGAAAGTAATATGAGTGTAACAATAGGATTTTTGTTAGTCTGTACACATAAGATAATGGAAGAACTTTGCTGGCTGTCAGTTTTAGTAGGATATATTCCCGTGTTTGCTTTAACATTCACTTTATTGTCCTAGCGAGATAAGTAAATTTATTTAGCATGTGTTACCTATTATTGTTGTTGTAATAACAATAATTACTGTTGCTGTAGTAGCAGTTGAGCCATCCATGTTGTTTTTGCAGTGGTCCCTTTCTGTCTTTGCACAAATCTGACCTTCATTAAGCCAGCTTCTGAACATCAGAGAAGTGGATCATTTCTCCTCTAACGTCTTCATTAAAGCTGTACCGCAGGTTTCCACAAAAGTTTCTTACTAATAACAAACTCTTCCACACTCAACCGCACCCTCACTTGGAAAATGAGGTAGGATGTTCCGAACTTTGTAGGCACAACATGTTCTTTAGCTAGCTCACTATCCCGCGTTTTCAACCTCCTTTATCTTCAGTAAACAACCAAAGTTGCTGACAGTAAAATTGATCATTGCGACAAAAGCTAACAGAGGCTTTTATATGATCTGCTGAAGTGCTGTAGAAGAGAAGAATGCAAAACAGTCAAGATTGCTGCACAAAACATACTTGTAGCTTCTGTATTTGTTTTATGGAGATGTAAAGTCGAAAGTGTAGCAGAGACAATTACAACAAAAAATTACTAAGCCATAATTTTCCTTGCCAAAGCTTTGGTTACTCAGTTGCTAAGACTTTGTAACCACATCTGAGATATGAAATCAACGATCATCAAAGTCGCCATAATAACTTTGAAAATCCTCTTCTGTGGCAATACTGCAGTGTATTTTTAGCACTTTGGTTATGTTTCTCAACCTGAATGTCTGTGCATCTTATATTATCGTCAGACGGCAACCCCTGTACCCAGGGAACTCAAACTCCTTGAAGCATTTCCATCAGGGAACCTGTCTATTTCATACACCACTCCTGCAGCTTACACTGGGATATGCAACAATCCGCTAGCTCTCCAGAGGTACTGAAGGACTTTGAGGAGTATCACTGTTGTTTGTATTCTCTCGGACTGGAAGCTTTAATATGTATAAAAGATACGACACAATTAAGATAACTGGATATTTAATTTAACACTTTCGCCGTTACATGGGCAAGCTATCAGAAGAATAAACAGAGTTGCTAAGCTACAAAAACAAAACACAAAAGTTGTATAAACTATTACAGAATAACCAACACTCCTCCTCGTTTACACAACCTTACATTTTTCTCTTAATGCAATATGCCTGCTGGGTGACAAAGGTTTGGTTAACAAATCAGCTATCATTAGGTCAGAGGGACAATAATTGCATTCAATCAACTGCTTATCTACACAATCCTTAACAAAATGATACTTTGTATCAATATGTTTTGTTCTATTAGAGAACTTTCCACTCTTAATCAAAGACAAACAACTCTGATTGTCCTCGTAAATTATTGTGGCACTGTTCACATCTTGGTGCATGTCTTTCAACAAATGCTGCAACCACAGAGCTTCTTGACACTTTCCATGGTCTGGTCATCTCCAGTGGCTGCAACTCAAGTCACACATAGGCATGAGTGAGTTCCTGTGATGCTGAAATGTATGCCGCCATCTGACCCTGCTCCTCTTCCAGGTACTCAATCTCGCCACTCACCTGCTCCATTTCTACCCTCTTATCCCCAGCTTGTGCTCGGAGGTTAGACACACAGTCCTCCAATATGGTTATTCTCTGACAGAGTTCTGTAATGATTTCCATGTGTTCTACTAGGATTTTCTTCACTGCTACCAACTCACGCATCACATCTGAGGACCCTCTAGCCAATAAACTGCTTCTATGACTTCCTTTGTCACTGCCACTGCCACTATGAGTTCTTCTACCACTGCCAATGGCACTGACACTGCCACCACCACTTCCACTGGCACCACCAGTACAACTTTCTTTGAATTTGCTGGAAATTGCTTCATTGTAGGATTTGGGTTCTTTAATAACTTCTCTTGTAGTATTACACTCTTCAATCAGTCTTTGCGGAGCAATTCCTTTTGTTGATCTCTGAGAAACTCGAGTCTGAGAGTCTTTAACTGATTCATTTTCTTTATCACTCTCCTCCTGAATTTCTACTTCTCGATGTGATATTTTAACTTTGGAATCAACATTTATGTCGATTTCAGATCTATTTAAATCATCACGTTTCCCTTGATATGCTTCCACACTGAACTTGACATCTCGACTGATTATCACCTTTTGTGAAGCTAAATTGTAGCAACGATAAGCTTTTGATTCTTCATCATATCCAAGAAATATTGCTTCTGTTCCTGTATTATCCAATTTCTGGCATTTCTGGGTTGGAACATGAACAAAACATTTGGAACCAAAAATCTATAAATTCTTTACTTTAGGCTTTTCATTATTCCACAGTTCATATGGTGTTAATTTCTTTGCTCGAGTAAGGACTCTGTTTTGTATGAAATTAGCAGTCATCACAGCTTCACCCCAAAATTGATTTGGTAAGCCTGCATCAATCAGCATACAACGTGCCATTTCTACCAGAGTTCTTTCTTCCTCTCTGCTATGCCATTCTGCTGTGGGGAATAAGTTGCACTTAACTGAGTCTGGATACCTTCATTGGCCAAATATGTTCTTAATTGTTTATTTAGATATTCACCTCCACGATCAGATCGAATAATCTTGACTTTTCTGTCAAACTTGTTTTTCACAAGTGCTACATAATGTTTCAAAGTATCAGGAACTTCAGATTTGTTTGCCAATAAATATACATGAGTATACCTTGAAAAATCATCTATAAACGTGACTATAAATCGCTTACCACTTGGTGTCATGGTCTGCATTGGTCCACAAACATCTGTATGGATCAAATCAAGTGATCTGGTAGACTCGCTTGAAGATTGTTTTGGGAATGGTAATCTGGTCAGCTTTCCTTTCATGCACGTATCACATGACATTTGGATACTGCAATCAACTATCTTCAAATCATCTAAGAGACCCTCAGCATGCATTTTCCTTATGGCCTCTGGGTCACAATGTCCCATTTTCCGATGCCATGTATGAATACAATTGCTGTTGTGTTCCAACACTGCATGGATTTTGTATGGCTCACACAATTTGTACAAGTTTCCAGTGGACTTAGCAAATCCAATCTGTTTTCCATCTTTGCATATTTCACAATAGTCTTTACTGAAGTTAACAGAAAAATTGCTTAAGTTTAGCTGTCAAACAGAAATTAAATTTCCAACAACTTTAGGAGCATAAAGCACATTGGTAACAGTAACTGGTGTCACTTCTCCCTTTTTATTCTTAAGCATCACTTTTCCTGTCCCGATGCCAATAACATCAACTAGTTCACCATTTGCAACTTCAATTTTATTAACATAGGATCTATCCAAGGATGTGAAAAACTCTCTGTCATTGGTTACATGCCGAGTGGCACCTGAATCTAAAATCCAACTATTTGACGGAATGTCAAATGTAAATATATGCTCTTTATGTTCAACTGCATTCACTTTATTTGGTTTTTCTTTCCAACTTGAGTATTTCTTGCAATCCTTTTTCATAGGTCCATACCTTTTGCAAAAATAACATTTCATGGAAGTGTTTTTTAAAATCTTTTCTGGATACTGTCATCATTTTATCTGAAGAATTACAGGAAGCCCCTTCTGCATATTGTTTACGTTCATATTCAGCAATCACCTTTTGCTGTACTATGGCAAACGTTAGTTCATCCTCTGGACGTGTTTCCAGTGCTGTAATTAATGGATCATAATTTCTAGGCAAACTGCTCAACAACATTGCAACACTCCATTTATCTGATAAAGATTCTTCACCTATGTCTCGAAGCTTTAAAAACAATTCTTGCATGCGAGTAATATGTTGTGGAATATTACCGCCTTCTTCGAGTTTCAAAGAACAAATTGTTCTCATTAAATGAACTTTATTCGTTAACGTACTTTTCTCATGATATTCCTTAAGAGCATTCCACATTTTCTTTGCTGTGGACTTACCCCTGATGTGGATAAGTTGATCATCTTCCACCGTAAGTCCGATGTAGGCTTGTGCTTTGCTATCAGCTGTATCCCAATCGGCGATTAACCTTTCGTTTGAACCTGTATCTATCGGTCTTTCAGATCCAATTACCTTCTTAAACAAGTTATCTTTCATTAAAAGCAGTTGTACTTTATATTTCCAGTTTGAATAATTATGATTATTCAACTTTACGATGTCACTTCGAAAGTCAGCCATTTTGTTACTTAAACCTTATGTAACAAAACTGAAAATAAACCGCTTCGCGTATCGCACTTTATACTTATATGCCTGGGCCCATAACCTGTTGTTTGTATTCTCTCGGACTGGAAGCTTTAATATGTATAAAAGATACGACACAATTAAGATAACTGGATATTTAATTTAACACTTTCACCGTTACATGGGCAAGCTATCAGAAGAATAAACAGAGTTGCTAAGCTACAAAAACAAAACACAAAAGTTGTATAAACGATTACAGAATAACCAACAATCACAACCCCATCTGAGCATTGCCCAGATGCACCCAATCTCCCATGGGTACATGGAACCACTGATCCACCGAGTCCATCCCAATCTAAATAACATCCTTGTGGGAGTAGCTCAAATGTTTGGGCCGTTGTGCTTCAAGTAACGTCAGGATACCACGAGTGCTAAGGGTTCGCAGCACCCCCACCACTGCAGCTCTGAAGGGTTGGAACCATCCCACCCTACAAGGGTCATAATCATCATATGAAATTGGGTATAGATAGTGGTTAGTGGCCTGTAATGACAATCTATGATATGAAAGCAGTAGTAGAGAATATTTTGGAAATGATTAATGCCACAAAAAATTAATCTGACTAAAATGAGGTCTACATTTTATACTGTAAATATTTGTTCATCTCTTGCGGTTTACAAGTTGCACAAAAGTTATCCAAAATGAAGGAAATTCACAGGCTATTCCCAGAAAATTAAACACACACATACTATATTTGTATACAAGTATCTTAAACATTAAAACAAATATCTTAAAATTATTATTGTTGTTCTCACAGCCTACTGGATTAGTTTTAGTAAGAATAAGTCTTAACCAAAATGTGTAAATGTTATTCTAAGTTTTAAGTTGTTTACTTTTGAATCACTATTAGTATTAAACAAATTAATTATTAGTTATTTAGTAGAATACTGTAAACAAATACTAGTGCCACTTGAGGTTTTCATGTTTGGAATAATTTTCATGCTCACAAAATTATCATAATAAGAAACCTTGTCATGGTATTACTAGAGAAAATTTTCCTGTCGCATCCTTGGAACACTCTGAACTTAAATATATACATGCACACATATGTTTTTTTTTAAATTGCTCTTTCTGGATTCAGAGAGCTGTAAAACATTTATTTCCCCTGTGATAACAGATACCTGCAAGGAATCACTCGTACATTCACTTTCATAATCTACATAACACATTTCTTGGAAATAAAGCAAGCATAGGCATCAAGAACAAAGTGGAAGAAAAGCTTCTGGATAGTACACTGTACTTGAGTTTGTGTACAGTGAAGAAAGCTTTCATTGTTCAACTCTGAACGAGTTTTAAAATGAAATAAGGTGCAAGAATGAGATTATGGGAATGAGCAATGAAATAGGATGAAAAAAGTAATGAAACAAGATTAAAAGAAAGAAAAATACTTGAAGTCAGATTAAAAATGGCTTTTTGCTGACACCCTTCCTATACTCTCTGTTGCATGAATATATGTTGCGCTCATGCATTGCATGCAAAACTGAATTGGGTTGATAATCAGAGAATACGAGCACTGCACTCTGGGATTATAATAACCCAGACTAGAAATTTTCTCTCTGAATATTTGTTCCTGCCATATTATGTATTCTTTTTAATGATGTCATTTATATATTAAAACCTCTCCTTGAATAATTTTACAGATGCACTTACAAATAGTGGGAAAACAATCATAGTGTGCTGGCTTCTACATTCAAAGGCACTAGCTTCGATTACCAGCTAACTGAAGGAATTTTCCTTTAATTATAATTAGTCCCTTAATAAACTGAAAATGCTATATAGAATAAAGCCTACCAGACTAAGCTCTGTATGACTTGTAAGTTTGTATTATGCTACAAGATTGCAGCACTGTAGACGACTGATTATTATCAGACAGTATTTCACAAGAATCTAACTTAAAATATATGGTATTTGCAAGTTATTTGAAAGTTAAATTAATATTGCTGAGGTATTAAAATATTTTAAGGTAAAAATGTATCTTTCAACTTGAAACATCTAAAATATAAGTTAATCAAACCTGTAACATTCGGCGCCTACTAATAGGAATGCCCAATTTTAAGTCTTGTTTCCTGCAAACATTCTTTACAGCATTTTTCCGTGCTCATAAACTACACATCATGCTAACAGTTACTGATTCATTTTACAAGTTTGTACAGTCTCTCAAAAGCACATTGCCTTTTTAAAATATTGCTCTCCCATGTTGAGAAATAGGTTATTAAAATTGTTTAAATTAAGAATTTTCGAGAGTACAAAATGTAATATTTCAGTAAAATAAACCAATTTGATAGGATACATGTTTTTGTAAACCCATTTACTATAAAACTGGAATTGTTTGACCCACATTTTTAAAAATGTATAGAGGTATCTTTTTTATTTGAAAAATGAGTTTACAGAATAAAAATTTATATTGAAATAACCATGCAAGAAGGTGTAAAAATCATTGTCACACTTGTAGAATATCAGTAATTATTCCTGCTAATCCAAAATGTTGAGGGAAGAATGTTAAATTTATTATAAGAATTGACTTTTTAATTGCCAAATTCAAAATAAAACAACATTTATTAACAAGCAACGGAAATACTGGAAAGAACACATTAACAGGATAGGAACAACTGTCTAGGAAAAATCTGATATGTTGCATTCACATGACTTTCTTTGCTCTTGTGCTAACCATTCTTACAATCTCTTACTCCTCCACATTCTTCGTGTTAGTTGGGATAAACATTTGCAGAAATTATCTTATTACTTATTTCCTTGTAGGTACAAGGGAAATATGACAATACACTAGACTTTGGGCGATAGTCAAATCTCTTAAAGCTTTCAAATTCTGTTCTCTTTGCACAGTTAGCACATAAAAAAAATCTGATGTGTTGCACTCACATGACTTTCTCTACTCTTGTACTAACCATTCTTGCAAACTCTTATTCCTATATCTTCTTCGTGTTAGTTGAGATAACATTTGTACAAACTATTTTATTGCTTATTTCCTTGTAGGAGGAAGGGAAATATTAGAATACAGTAGGCTTTGAGCAATAGTCAAATATTTTAAAGCTCTGAGATCCCATTCTCTTTAAATGCTTAACATATAAAAGAATGAACAATGATATTCCATTTCATGAAAGTTTAAGTCTTCCAAAACTGACACAAATAATAAGGAATATCTCTGAAATGGTTCACTCTACAAAAACATTTATTTAGATACAAATTGTGTGTTTTAGCAAGATCTACATTTTTTTATAGTAAGATTTTGTCTATCTCTTACGCTTTACGAGTTATTCAAAAGTCATAGGCATAAGGACAGGACTGCATAGGCTATAGCCAGAAAATTCAAAATAGACATTTCATTTGTCATACAAATATAAACATATGTAATTTTAATCAAAATCATTAGAGCCATTTTCAAGAAAATAGAAATTTTCAAAAAAATGTTCCATGTAAAGGGTAGTTTAGGGTGGGACTATTTTCTTCAAAATCTCTGGGTCGCATCTTTGAAAGACATTAAACTAAAATACCAACTTTGATTTTTAACCCACTTTTCGTTTTTGAGTTATGCTATCAACAGACTGACAGACAGGCACACAGACTTACCTTTTTCTAAAAGTACTTTCTTTGGTTTCCGGGGATTCTCAAAACATATATTTCTGTAAAAATGTGAAATATCTTTTTTCAATCATTACCAACTGAGTTCTGTAGAAAACCTGTGATCTATGGTATTATTATTCTGTCATTTTGTATTTTTAATGTGTATTTAGATTTTTCAGTTTAAAAAATGTTTGTTGCATTAGTTCAAAAAATTTCAATAGTTTTGGGCTTTCTAATAAATATTGTTTTAGAAGACTACCTATTGCTTCTTTAGCTATGTGCTGATGTTTATTCTATCTCACATAATTTTTAACATTTTAATGATATATATTTTACATCAGAACAAAAATAGTAATACACATTTTACTAGTAAAACAAAGATACATGGTGGCTTACATTTTGTTTTGAATTAGTTTTGAGGACAAACATTGTACAGGCAGTACTGATTAGATACAGTGAAAGCACTCTACTTGCTCAATTTTAATATTCTTAATATTCTTTACCATTATTTACCAAAAGATCAATATTCTATCATCCAACATACAACTTTAATATATTTATTAACCATATAACTGAATTCAAATTATGTCATGTGTTCTTTACAGTGTGAGACGTGCTCCAAGACATGTGCATCTGAGGAATTAGAGTGCTTTGTACTGGATAACAATGGTTTCATTGTGGTTTCTGAAAACTTACGAGATACTGGGAAGTTTTTTGGTGAGCTACAGGGCAATGTAATGGAGACACTTGTTGATGAAGGACTGTACAAACCAATTCGCATATATGACTATCAAGCTGTCTGCTTTCGAGAGGATGGCTCAAAGAACAGGGGACCTCTGCTTTTGACAGTATGTATATAATGAAAAAGTTTATGATTTAGTTAACCAATTATATTATCGTGTTACACTATGGCTAACACAAAATTTAATGGCTGGTGGCAGGAGAAGCTGGTCAACACAACATCCAATCAGAGGCTTGCCAGGTCTTGCAATACTGTATAGTTAAACATGGTATGAAATCACGATGTAAAGTTGGTTAAATAAATATTATTTGCACCCACAAAATTTATTTGCACAACAGGAAGTGGTCAGGCATTGACTGCCATTAAATTTTGTATCTGGCATAATAGCATTATTCATTGGTTATAATTGGTTGAAAAATTGCATAACACAATATTTAATTGGAAATATGAGTCTGATTGTGGCAATCATATTTGACTTGAGAGCAAAACATGAGCATTATAAACAAATGTAGTTATATCTATATAAATAAACATAAATTGCCGTGTGTTAGTCTTGTAAAAACTCAAAAATGACTCAACTGATTGGAATAATTTCTTTTTTATTTTTGTTCACCTCAGTACTGGGATAGTTTAGAAAAAAAAAATTAGGAAAAACCCAAAGGAACAGCCAAACAATCGAAATTGGTAATTTTGTATGGGAATTGCCACTTCAAATTACTTTCAATATATGGCATTTGCGGCAAACCCATCATTTGACAACTGCATTTATTACATTTAAAATTCTTTCTTCACAAAAAAGTTAGTGGATTTTGAAAATAGATTTTGTTAAACCAAATTTAATTACATTTAACTGTATACATTACTCGACTGCCTCCATAGCACAGTGGTAGCATGTCAGCCTCTGGCGCAGAGGACCTAGGTTTGATCCCCGATACTGGCATGGGGGTCTTTCCCCTGCTGGGAGGTCTGGCATGGGGTGCACTCAGCCTCAGTAGGTCCAGGAGGAGCCAGTTGAGGAGCTACTTGATGGAGAAGTAGCAATCCCAGGTCGTGAAGGCTACATAACTGGCCAGGAGGGCTCGCAGCGCTGACCACATCCCACCCTCCAGTACTGCACTCCACTCATGATGCCTGTAGTGGGCAGAAGTGGGGGAAGCAGCAGCTGGGCAGCAAGCCTTGGCCCTTCATGGGCTGTTGCACTGGAGTTTTAGTTTTTTTTTTGTTACATACATTACTCATTTCTCTTTTATGAAACACAATTACACTTCTTTCTCTACTCCCTCTTCTACAAACAATTTTGTAGTTTATTATATGATTGAAATACAAATTCAATGGAGTACATTCAGGAGGTTTTATCTACTCACTTTTCTCTTATGTAACAATTCACATGTTCTTCTCCACTCTCTCTTCTACAAACAATTTATGTAACTTTCCACGTGATTGAAATACAAATGCAATGCAGTATATTCACATGGTTTTCTCTGCTCACTTTTATTTTATGTAACTATTCACATCTTCTCTACTCCTTCTTCTACAAACAATTCATAGAATTTTCTACATGATTGAAATGTAAATGCAACACAGTATATTCACATGGTTTTCTTTACTCACTTTTCTTTTATATATCAATTCCCATGTTGTTCTCTACTCCCTCTTCTACAAAGAATTCATACAATTTGCTATATGTTTGAAATAGAAATGCAATTATTACATTCACATGGCCTTCTCTACCCCTGTAGTATTTGTGATAGTTTAACAGTATGTTTGCATAGTGTCTTTCCAGTGTGTTTATTTGTTTAATTCATATATTTTTTG
This sequence comes from Tenodera sinensis, assembly GCA_030765045.1. Taxonomy (NCBI): domain Eukaryota; kingdom Metazoa; phylum Arthropoda; class Insecta; order Mantodea; family Mantidae; genus Tenodera; species Tenodera sinensis. Next base: position 129,710,709 of record CM060963.1, read on the forward strand.
TTCTTTATAGTATCCTAATAATTTAACTCTTTGTTTAAGCATATTAAGTAATATGTTTTTAAATATCTCCAAAGAAATACAAGGCTATTGGGCAAGTGCAACCTAAAGTTGTAGGAATAATTTTCAAACCACTATTTCAGCTAGTTTCCTATGTATGAAGCATTCCTTGGGATTCTTTACTGCTGTACTAGGCAGCATGCAGTCTCACATCAGTGCTGACATTTGCTGATGGCAGGATTAGAGCTGACAAACAGGAGGATTAGAATTGTGTGCAAATATCTTTATCTCTCTGTCTCCGACTTCTCTCTGCTGCTTAGTTGTCTATAAGCTGTATTAGAATTATATAATTAGTGTCCATCTTAGTTGTGGCTTAACATGGCAGCACAAAATTTTACATTACAATGAAGGATTTATCTTTTCAAATGTTACACCAGGAACAGACATAGTGTGAAGGTGTGTCAAGATTTTGCCACAAAATTTATTGGTGCTCCTGTTCACAATAGGGCTGCTATATTAAAATTCATAAAAATTTTTAGAGAAATGGGATCAGTTCAGAATAAACATGGAAGGAGAGAAGAGGAAATACTCCATGAGATAGTACTAAGGTTACACATTCTCAAAAATCTATCTGCTACCTTCCACAATAAATTGGTGTGCCAAAAACCATAGCACTTAGAGACACAAAAATTCTTAAATTTAAGCTCTACAGCATGGCAATAATGTGTGAGTTAAAGCCTAAAGTTAATTTTAGTTCTGCATTTTTGTAAATGGTTTTTAAAAGTGTTGCTGATGGCATTGTGGAACCTAAAATCATTTATATTCACTCAAGGCAACTAAATTAGGCAGGTAGGCTATTCCACTGAATCACACTTCTATTGGGTAATGACATCATAAAGACTATCAGTTTACCACAAGAGTTGAATGCACAGTGCATTCGATCTCATTCAGTGCTATTGGTTCATGCCTTTGCTTAGTATAGAATGTTCCATAGATGTAAAAATGGGCAGAATATTACATTAAATATAAAAAGAAATAACATGTCCTGCATGTAATAATAATGTGTTCCTCCTGGTATACAATATTAACACTTAAATATCTCACTATGTTAGTTTTCATATTATTTACTCAGAATTAGCTCAGGAAGATGATGTAACACTCTTCTTTGCAATATATTTCCTCATCTTTCTGCTTTTACCTTTTTTGTTCAGGTGCCTTATTCGAATAAAGGTACTTGACTTCACATATTGGAAGATCTCTTTTGGATGGATTTCAGGGAACTTAGAGGTTTGTATGGACACTAACTTTTGCATCACTCCTTTACAGTTAGCTAATTGTTGCCCGTGGATTCCACTAAAAATTACTTGAAATTACTTTATTTTACATGCTTAGACTTTCATGGCCGGCATTAATCCAATAGAATGTAGTTTCTGGGCTTGTAGGTAATGGTCCAGTCAATGAATAAGTATCTGATGTTTCACTCTCTCTGAAGATGCCCAACGTAGTCTTGTGCAAAATGCCAGATACTTATTCATCAACTGGACCAAGGTCTACAAGCCCGGAAACTATGTTCTACTGGATTCCTTTATTTTTTTGAACTGCTCAAATGATGGAGGGTAAGGCCACCTTTGGAGATTACAGTTATCCAGTCATTATCAGCCATAACTGTCAAGCTGAAAGAAGTCTCTCTGAAACTGAGCTGAACGAGCAGTAAATATTCTTGCATTTAAAAGCTATGTAGCTTGCAAGATATTTCAGTGCATCTTGGATACACAGTAATTTCAGTTCGTTGGTTTATCACTGGGAATCTGCAAGAGATCTGTTTCATGTTCAATGAATCAGTAGTGCAGTCTTAGTCAGTTGTCATGTTTCCTGTTATGTCAGTACTTAACTTGCTAGTGATGAATTTTGCTAAGTTTTCTTCTCCTTCTTCTGAAGAGGAAATATGAGAGGGGAGTTCACTAATTTCTTTCATAGCAGATGCATCTCCAGGCAAAGGAATGTCTCCTATGTTTCCAGTAAACACTAGCAGGCATATTCTTTTTTTCACTTCAGAAGTATAATGAACTATTGTAAAATGTGCCCAGACCATGAATGAATGTTAGGAAAACTGTTTTCCAAGCACTCTTGGTTCAGTCTGTAAGTCAATATGTAGGTAACCCACATATTCTTAATGTCATGATAAAGTCCAAATAGAGAGTTTATTGAAATAATGAAGCTCTTTTGTAACAGCAGCTAGCTTTGCCTTTTCCCAAAGTGCATGGTAGAACATACTTCCAGGAAATGTCTAAGTGTGTTCTCTTGGTTTCAAAGCTTAAGACCATAGGCTCTGAACAAGTGCATTTTGATCTCCCAGAATTCTTAAATTTATAACTTCAAACATATCATTGATGAGTTCTATTAGGCTTCTGTTTTCATCCTTTTTTAATACATATTTAACAGCCTGGGCAGTGCAACTGAGAATAGCTGTGCTGCCATTCCCACACTTTGTCTAGCATGTCCTGTTACTCGTACATGAGCCTTTGAAATTTAATGTATTATGCTCAGAACTCTACTCTTGGTTGCTAGTAGATTTTCAAATAGCTCTTTGTTCAGTTGAGTATTAATATGCAGTGTAACTTCTTTGTCTAACATGTGGCTTCTAAGAAGGTAAGTGTGCAACATCACAGAAAACCCACACCTTTATTGTTTATCCACAGAGTTGGAAAAGTAGGTTTTCAATGCAGAAACTCCAAGCTCCTTCCTATGAGTTCTTGTCATTCATAACACAAGTCATTGCTTTAATTCTGGTGCCTGCTGCTTCCAGATGCTTTATTCCATCTAGTAATATTTCACTGCTCATGGTAACATCAAAGTCAAAATATACAAATTGTTTCTAGGGTGAAAACAAACTGCCATCCATATTCACCATGACTTTTTGTTAGGCCCCAAAATCATGCCATCTGATGAGTTACAGTGCATGTGACCAACTAGGTATATTTATGATGTAAAAATTTAGTACTGCTACATCAAAAAAACTTATTAACCTCATTTAATCTTGAAAATGCCATAGGAAGTCCTACCAGAGAAACGGAAAATTGCAACACATTAATTGATGTCATGTTATTTGACAAAGCAGCCATGACTTTCAACCTTAGTAACATTAATGCAGGGTATTCTGATCATAATGCTATAATACTAAGACTAACAAATACATCAAACATTAGCTATAAGCCCAAGACTGAAGTACAATATAAACGTATATTCTCAAAAGATAATATGCTTTACTTTAATACTCTAAACAATGAGGATTGGTCCGATGTATACAAGGTACCCACAGTGGACCTGAAATACAACAACTTTATGACCTCATTTATGCATCACTTTAATACAGCCTTTCCTATAGGGCAATAAAAAATAGCAAGGTGAATGTAAGGAAAAATTGGGTTACTAAAGGAATTATAGTCTCGAGCAATGGGAAACGTTATCTCATAGAACTAAGTAAAACTAACAAAACTGAACAGTTTACAAAATATCTAAAAAAATACAAGCAAATTTTTAATAAAGCAATAAAGGCTGCAAAAAAACTGCATATTGATGAATGCATCAATAATTCAACCAATAAAAATAAGACAATATGGAATATAATAAAAAAAAAGAAACTGCCAGTGGTAAAGCATGTCATAACAGTAAAAAAGTCTCGCTAAAGATTTCAAATGTCATAGTTGATAATCCAGTAGAAGTTGCCAACATTTTCAATAACCATTTCATTAGCATTGCAGATAAAGTAACAATTACACAGCCAAATAACAGTAAAATATGCACTAAACTAAACAGAAATGAAAAAACTATTTTTCTTAAGCCAGTCACTAAAGATGAATTAAGTAAAATAATTAACTCAAAAAAGGATAACTTTTCAGCAGGATATGATGAGATACCTGAGTGTGTAATTAAGTCTTGTAAGAATAGTTTAATAAATCCCCTATTGGAAATATGCAATACCTCCCTGTCAACTGGGATATTTCCTAGTAAGATGAAACTAGCAAAAGTTGTTCCTGTATACAAAAAAGATGATGTAAACAATATAAATAATTATAGGCCAATTGCCATTCAATCAGGTTTTTCTAAAGTTATGGAATCGGTTATGTATAACAGGATTGCTCCTTTCATGGAAAAGTTTGTATTTAGTGATAAACAAAATGGTTTCCGGAAAAACAAATCCATACTAAATGCCTTTTATGCGTTCATTAAGGGAACACTGGAAGGAATTGAAACTGATGATACAACAGTTGGTATATTTATGGACTTGAGTAAGGCCTTTGATTTAGTTGACCATGACATATTATTGACAAAATTGGAAGCCTATGGAGTGCGTGGGATAGTGTATGAATGGTTCAAGTCTTACATAACTGACAGACAACAACTAACTGCAATAACTCGAAATAATAACACTGTAAAATCTGAAACAAAGTAAGGTGTGGAGTTCCTCAAGGTTCGAATCTAGGCCCCTTACTTTTTCTAGTGTACATTAATGATCTGCCAGTGAATATACCACATGCTGAGACTATATCATATGCAGATGATACTAATTTTATTCTCAAAGGCAGTAATCACATTGATCTACAAGTTCAAGCTGATAGTACAATGAAAAATATGGAGAAATGGTTAGCAGCAAATAAACTAGTGCTAAATGGAAAAAAGTCACACTGCATGTGGGTCACAAACTCTAATAGAAGTACTAAATCACTAGGACCAAAAATTTTATATAGCAAAGAAACCATACAATATGTCTCCGAAACAAAATTTTTGGGAATCATAATTGATAAACACTTAGATTGGAAAAGTCATATTATGAATGTTACAGCAAGAATAAATCGAGCTCATTATGTAATATATGTCCTAAAGAGCATCAGTAACCTACAAACACTAAAAATGGTTTACTTCTCTTATGTACAATCTGTGCTTGCTTATGGTATATTTATATGGGGATCCAGTAGCGAAATAAGTGCGCTATTCATAATGCAAAAGAAAATACTTAGACCAATGCTAAATTTGCACAGGACAACATCATGTAAACCATACTTTCGGCAAAATCACATTCTTACGCTACCAAGTCTGTATATTTTAGAAACTGTTTGTTTTATAAGGGACAATATTCACTTATTTAGCATAAACAACACTGTTCATACACATAGTACCAGAAATAGTAATAAAATACACATACAGACTGCCAGAACAACAAAAAAGGTAAATTCCATACTGCATAGAGGCATACACATGTATAATAAAATCGCAAATAGAATCCACAGTAGCAGTCAAACTAAGTTTAGTAAAGAAGTTAGAAATTTTCTAATTGAGCAAACCTACTACAGTGTGCAGGAGTTCTTTGACTCATTCTCTGAATAATTTTATCTGTATTATTGTAACACTATATTACTGTAACACTGTCTCGGTATATATATATTATTTGATTCACTCTCTGAATAATTTTATTTGTGTTTAATCTGTAGGCTATATATATATATATATATATATATATATATATATATATATATATAACTTATACTCTTATGACTGTAATGCTGTCTCTGTTATTAGTATTTGTATTCATGATATTGTTTAAACAAATATTATTTGTATTCCCTATTTAAAAATTGACGAAGCCATGAATTTGTAAAAAAATTCTTACGGTGAATAAAGACATACATACATACGTACATCCTCCAATGGTTTGAATGTCTCTGTCTTTACTTTCATTAGATATGACACTCCTTTCATAATTCTAAGTCTGCACTTGAATTGTTTAACCCACTTTTGAAGTGTGGACTGGCAAAGCAAAAGATAGCTTTTCTTTAATGAAGGTATGCATAAGCCTTGGGTGAAAGGGCTCTTAATGTGAGAGGCATTAACAATATCCTTCAAACCCCATTTTACTCTCCCTTTAGCACCAAGCAAATAATCAATTTGCCCTGGCATGAAATAATGAGACAAGATGCTATATATGTTGTCTTTAATTTCTTGTTTTGTTACTTTATTAGTAACTTTAACCATTTACTTTGAAACCAGGGCTTTCTAAAGTGCACTATTGCTCCTTTTCAAATTTAATTTTTCTTTTTTCTTTTTTCTTTTTAAGGATTTGTTTCTCCATTTTAATGTCTGTTTAACCTTTAATAGCAATAACTGAATCAGGAACCACTTCTGTACTTGTTGACTGTTCAACTTTAATTTTCTTTCGAGAAAAAGCTAATAGACTGCTCTCTTTTTGTATTACACTATATTCACATTGGGGATCTCATGCTGATATAGCCTATAAATTAAAACAGAAGTAGTTTAGAGCCTTCTTACAATCACATTATCATCACCACCGCCACCACCACCACCACCACCACCACCACCACCACCACCACCATCACCACCATCACCACCACCACCACCACCATCACCACCACCACCACCATCACCACCACCACCATCACCACCACCATCATCACCACCACCATCATCACCACCATAATCATCAGCATTATCATTATCATTATCATTATCGTTATCGTTATCATCATCACTATTATTATTGTTGTTATTGTTATTATTGTTTTTATTATTATTATTGTTTTTATTATTATTATTATTATTATTATTATTATTATTATTATTATTATTATTATTATTATTATTATTATTATTATTATTATTATTATTATTATTATTATTATTATTATTATTATTATTATTATTATTATTATTATTATTATTATTATTATTATTATTATTATTATTATTATTATTATTATTATTATTATTATTATTATTATTATTATTATTATTATTATTATTATCATTATCATTATCAGTATCAGTATCATCTTCATCATCATCATCTATTATTATTATCATTATCAATATCATTATCATTATTATTATTACCAGTGGCCTTTTTCTAGAAAAAAGTTTAGGGAAACTCTCGGGTTGGACTTGTTTACTTTAAAGTCTAAATACGAGTAACCTACATGTAGCACAAGAAATTGTAACTAAGCCGGGCAGTTCACTGCTTTCATTTTCGGTTGCACTACCATCATCCAACTTCCAGCATTATAATTTGAAATGCATTCATCCTTGCTCTATTTTATTTTCTTAGATGCTGGAGACCACGTAGAATAATTTGTTATTTTTCGACTCATGGGGTCTTCTAACTCGGAAAACCACGTGCACAGTGCACAATACACCCAATACACTACAAGCATCAGTAAACCACTAGGCATAAACAAAACAATTTGTTAACGTGTCTACCACTGCAGGTATGATACCTACAAACACAGAACAGATCCGCCCAGATCCAAAGAGTACTGATTTCAATTTTCTGCTCAAATCACATGCACACACTACACTATTTATACACATGAATTAACCAATAGTAAACAAAAAACTCGCTGAAAAGATAAATAATAATGCAGTTGTTGTAATTATGGCTTATTTTTTACGCTTGCAGAGAGGTTGTGATCGGTTCTATCCCTAATATAAGCTCTTTAATTGGAATCCAATCCAGCAAATATGAATAAAACTATCAGTCTTCCTTTAACTATCGGTAGTTATAAAATGGCATTTCCTACTTCTTTAATGGGGAAATTTTCTGGTTTTTAAATTTTATCCTCAGAAAATGTTTAAGGGAATGTGTCCCCCAGCGTTCCCCCAGAAAAATAGCACTGATGACAATTATCATCATCATCATCATCATCATTATTATTAATTATTGTTACTGTTATTATTATTATTATTATTATTATTATTATTATTATTATTATTATTATTATTATTATTATTATTATGATCATCATCATCATCATCACCATCACCATCACCATCACCATGCCCGCCTCGGTAGCGTGATGGTTAGCGTGTCTGCCTCACATTCAAGAGGTCGCGAGTTTGAATCTCGCTTAGGGTAAGTTATCCGGGTAAGGTTTTTTTCCGAGGTTTTCCCTACCCTGAGAAGACGAATGTCGGGTAACTTAAAGCTCCATGGACCTCGGGCTCATTTGAGCATCATTTCACCCATTTCATTTCATTCATTCTTCCGATATGACACAATGTTGGAGGACGTTAATTAAAAAAAAAAAAAATAAATAACCATCACCATGACCATGACCATGACCATCACCATCACCATCATCATCATCATTATTATTATTACGTCTCTAATCCTTAAACAAATGAATAAATTCAAAATTAATTACCTACAGAAATGCTTTCTTAAGAATATGAATATTTATTAATTGCCTGCATATTGTCCTTGCTGGTACTTGCCATAGCAGTCTTCCATGTATCTCTATGCCAATTTGGAATTTGTTGGGAAGTCAAGCATTGCTTTTTTATTTTCTTCTTAATATCAATCCCAGAAGCTCAAGATTTAAGTCCCACTCATAATCTTTTGGGGGGAAATGATCTGAGCAAACTCTCTAGTTATCGTTGACATTAACTGGATCAATCCTTTTATATTTTGACACCCATTTACATTATAATTTTGCATCTTTAGCCCTTTCATGCCTGAATTATTTTGCTACTTATGCCATTCTTCCTCTAATTCGAAACCAGTTTAGACTAGGCAGTCTGGGACGCCTTCAGCCTGCTGGCTTGAATAGCCATGATCATTAAGGCAACATGTAGTGCACTGGCCATGCACTCAAAGTCTGAGGTCATGAGTTTGAGTCTCGGCAAGTGCGGTCAAATGTGCCTGTGGTAAAGGACGAGGAGGTCCCACGTAAAATAATCGGTGTGATGGCACACGTGGATGATGATGGGGTATCATTTGACTGTGTTTGCATGGATTTTGCTTCTTTTCTTATTAAAAAAAAAACACTACAATATAAATTGTAAAAAAAATAATTTTTTACAATTCAAAACGTCTCAAATGTGTATTTTTAATTGGTGACAGACAGTATAACAAGAATATAACAAAAAAAAAAGTTAAAACTTGTACAAATAGGAAAAGAAGCCTATGTATCTTATAATACACACCAGGCATGAAAGGGTTAGGAAATGTATAAGTCACATCTGTAGTTTTATATGAAGCATTTTTTCATTCAGTAATTATTGAGCAATGATTTCTAGTTTTACTCATTTTACTACAAAATGTCCACCAAAAAGAACAGATAGCAGGTAACTGCTTTGTGGTTATTTCATCATAAAAGTTTGGAATTGGGATTTTGCTTACATTAACAATGTGCATCATATTCCAAATGCATGTTTATTGTACATGCCTTGCCTTGTCTCGCCACATATTCTTAATGTCACGCTGCTCTGCTACTAATTGCACACAAAGGGGAATATGGCCTGTCCTGGTATTTGCAGAAGAATTATGATTAATTTACATGGCCATTTTATAATGCACAACAACAGATATTAAAATATTGAAAATCATTTCATTCATGAATCTCCTTTACATGATAGAAGATTCCATATGGTGTGCTATAACTTCACTCAGAGTTGCATAACCTATATATTTATAAAATACAGTCAATGGTGAGCTATACAGAGCACAAATGCTCAATCCATTTTTTGAAAAGTTAACTGACATCAACTGACATCTGCTTATTTTTAGCGGAATTGAGCAACTGTCCACATACAACCAAAACATTAAATTTCATGAAGGAATAATTCGAGGACAGGGTTATTAGCTGAAAATTATTGCTTCTACATCCTTGATTTGTCGACCTGCAATTTATATTTACAAGCAAAACTAAAAAATGGGGTATTCAAAGATAAGCTACACACGACCCATGAGTTAAAATACAGTATTGTAGAAGAAATTGCGAGAATTACATTACAAAAACCTGGGCATGTACATGACAATTTCCTTTGTAAGTGCAAGGAATGTGTTGCTATAGATGGACATCATTTTCAGCACCTTCTGTAGTCAAGGTTAGTGAACAATATGAAAAGCCTACTTCTACCAGCCAACTGTAGCGGATCCTATTCTGACAAATGATAGTGCTGATGTAGAGACCACGTGTTGCCTAGTGTGCTACCATTAAACACGTGTGTGTGTGTGTGTGTGTGTGTGTGTGTGTGTGTGTGTGTGTGTGTGTGTGTGTGTGTGTGTGAGTGTATATGTGTGTTGCGTGCATGTAAGTTTTTTTCACTGTGAAAATTTTCATACAAATTCATGGCTTTGTCAAATTTTAGCATTAATATAATAAGGAATACAAATTGAATATATAGAGAAAATACATATAACATAATAATAAATTAATAATAATAATAATAATAATAATAATAATAATAATAATAATAATAATAATAATAATAATAATAATAATAATAATAATAATAATAATAATAATAATTATTAATAATAATAATAATAATAATAATAATAATAATAATAATAATAATAATAATAATAATAATAATAATAATAATAATAATAATAATAATAATAATAATAATAATAATAATAATAATAATAATAATAATAATAATAATAATAATAATAATAATAATAATAATAATAATAATAATAATAATAATAATAATAATAATAATAAATAAACTAATATATAATAGTAATAATAATATTTAAACATCTTTGAAAGAGGTAGTATTGGAACTGTAAAAAATTCATATCCTGGCTGTGAGAATGAATGTTTCAGGTCCAATTCTACTTCTTAAACATTACCCACACACAGCTTGTGTGGGATTTGGTTAGAGCACCAGCCTAGTACGCGGAGGGTCTGTGGTTCAAATCCCAGCTGTGGCATTGAGTTTTTAAATTCCAGTTCTGCCTCTCAAAAATTAAGTGTATTTATTCTTGTTCACATGTTTACAAAAGATAAATGTGACATGCTTATTTAAAAATGTAATAGAAATAAATAATATGGAAATCAATTTGGTTTAAATAAGTATATTTACGGGCTAAAAGAACTGAATCTTTTCTGTTAAAAACAAATAAAATCAAAATATATTTTAGCCTCAAGACTCAACACAATGTAACTATACATTGTGGTACATGTTTACAGAGTTTTTCTGATGATATGTCCTGTGTAAACGAAACATATGGATGAATACATCTATCTCTCATTAAAAGAAGGTGAATGACCAATTCATTGCATGAAAAACAATAGTAATGATAAGTAACGCATCTGTATACATTATCTGGTAGATCAGGCAAGTCACTGTTGCAACATATACACTCCAGTGGAAACTGCAATGTTTTTAAAACAAACATACTACACTGTTGCATTCCAAAGCATTTAATGAAGAAAGTGTAAACCAGCTGCTATTCTATGATATATTACACTTAGACTAAGGATTATTTACTCTCTGTTTGAAATATGTCACTATTACCTACAAAATGATTCTTTTTTTCTACTGAAATAATGTCAAAAGAACAAAATGATAGGTATAAAATGTGACTTGAAGCTTTCCTGGCGTCGAACAAATTCAACATGTTCTCGGGCTTCTAGCCAGGTGTAGTGATGAAGAGCCATCGATGTTTTGGGAGTGTACATCTCTCCCATCATCAGGATGAAAAATGACTAGCAAGAGTGAAGGGACCAGTATATGTACTGTCCGCTAGTACGTACTGAGTAGAAAACACCCAGTCTAAACACCTCCACATTAGACTGGGTGTTTTCTACTTGGTATGTACTAGCAGACAGTACATATCTGGTCCCTTCACTCTTGCTAGTCATTCATCATCCTGGTGATGGGAGAGATGTACGTTCCCGAAATGTTGATGGCTCTTCATCACTACACCTGGCTAGAAGCCCAAGAACATCTTGAATATGACAGGTATAATTTTTCATTTATCTCTATAAGTAAGCACCTTCTGAGTGGATGACATCTGCAATCCTTTGGTTACATATAATTTATTTATAGCTTATTTCCATACAATGTTAAGTCCCAGAGTCACTAACATTATTGTAGCTAACTGTAAAGAAATGAATATGGTAAACAATTGTTTGGTCTAATTTTTAATACACTTGCAAAACTTGCTAAAAGCCACAAAATAAGATACCTAAGTTTTTAGCAACTCAATACCTTTATTTAATACATCTATCAGATAATCATGTTGGCATCCATTTCCTTTCTTCTTACAGCCGTTGAATCATTTGAAGTGGATGGTGGAATGGATGATTGGAAACTTTTATGGCTATTTGTGGAGATTAACTTAACTTCCTTTGGAATCTGAACAGGGTATTTGCTTCTGATGATGGTATAGTCTTAATAGCTTGTACATTAACATTAATAAGATTCATAATGCATTGAACAAGTCCAGCTATACATTAGCATTAAAGCACTAATAAGATCCATAGTGCATTGAGTAAGTTCACATGTACATTACAGCTACATAGATAACATTCATTTTGACCTCTCTTGAAACTGAATGAGGAGAGGAGGAGGAGGAGAAGGAGGAGAAAGCAGAAGCAGAAGAAGAAGAAGAGAAGAAGAAGAAGAAGAAGAAGAAGGAAGAAGAAGAAGAGAAGAAGAAAAGAAGAAGAAGAAGAGAAAGAAGAAGAAGAAGAAGAAGAAGAAGAAGAAGAAGAAGAAGAAGAAGAAGAGAAGAAGAGAAGAAGAAGAAGAAGAAGAAGAAGAAGAGAAGAAGAGAAGAAAGAAGAAGAAGAAGAGAGAAGAAGAAGAAGAAGAAGAAGAAGAAGAAGAAGAAGAAGAAGAAGAAGAAGAAGAAGAAGAAGAAGAAGAAGAAGAAGAAGAAGAAGAAGAAGAAGAAGAAGAAGAAGAAGAAGAAGAAAGAAGAAGAAGAAGAAGAAGAAGAAGAAGAAGAAGAAGAAGAAGAAGAAGAAGAAGAAGAAGAAGAAGAAGAAGAAGAAGAAGAAGAAGAAGAAGAAGAAGAAGAAGAAGAAGAAGAAGAAGAAGAAGAAGAAGAAGAAGAAGAAGAAGAAGAAGAAGAAGAAGAAGAAGAAGAAGAAGAAGAAGAAGAAGAAGAAGAAGAAGAAGAAGCAGGAAAAGCTTATTTTGGAACTTTTATCATTAATGTATAACAGTTCATTTATCTCAAAGCAGTATATAAAAATCTCTACATAAGTAATAAATATCTTTCAAGATATCCTGAATGGAGTAAGTGAAGCTTGCATCTATATGTGAGCTGACTTTTTGTTTGAGTCTTATCAGTATAATTCTTGCTTTCTAACTTGTTTCACTTTTCTGAGAATATCCCTAGAATTTGTTTGTTAGTTTCAGTTTTTATCTGTTTAAGTTACAGTGCATGCAATAGCTGGACTATGAACCTGTTTTGCATCAAGCCAGAACTCAAATAATAAAAATAGAATTTTATATCTCTCAAAACTTATATTCTAGATATTCCTTAATCCTTTCTAATACACAGTTTCTTATGCTTCCTGCACTGATATATTTAGTGCTCTAGTACAATAAAACACAATAAAATCTTGCTGATCTGTTAATTCAGATCATGGTATCTGATTTACCAGAAGTCGAAATAACAGAAACAATGGAGAAAAAAAAAGAGACAATTTCATGCTTGTAATAGTAAGGTGCAATGCTTAGTAAAGAACTCAAACCCTGGATGAGATAATTGTTGATAACATCTCTGTCATCTCATTTTTATTCTGCCAGTGATCCCATTCTCTGATTTGATATACAAGGTGCATCTGAAAAGTTCAGTGAATGGTCCCATATGTAAAAGCATACTGGTTAGATGAAGTGTCTATGCATATGCATTGAGAGACATATCAACAAGTGTCCCCATTGTGCAAATCACCAAGAGAAGCCCGCATCTGTAGCGTAATAGTTAGCTTGTCTGCCTCACGTTCAGGAGGTCATGAATTCGAATCTCCTTAGGGTAAGTTATCCGAATAGGTTTTTTATGAGGTTTTCGCTTATCCTGAGAAGACGAATGTCGGGTAACTTAAAGCTCTATGGACCTCGGACTCATTTGAGCATCATTTCAACCATTTCAGTCACTCAGCATCTGATATGACATTACGTTGGACGACTTTAAAAAAACCAGATGAGCAGTGATATATGCTGCAACCAACTAACGATCAGTGTGAGATCTTGTGTCATTGTTCACAAAACATTTGAAAAGGTGGATGATTTGTGTCCAGCTTCTAGAGCACATGCTGACAGACAAGCAGAAGCAATCTCAGACCAAAATGTCTGTAGGTTTCATCTATATGTCTGACCAGAATCTGCACTTTTTATAAATTATCATTACAATACATGAGATCTTGATGAGTTTCTACTTGAGGGTCAAATTGTCAATGCAGAAGTTTATGAGGGGGTTTTGAAATGGCTGCTACAATGCATCCTGCAGGTTTGGTCAGTGCTGTACCACAGTGGATAGTGGACTTTCCTCCACAACAATGCCAATCCACATGCTGTAATTCATGTGCTCAACTTTCTCACTTGACACAGATGGCTCTTATTCTCCTGATTTGCTCCTGGCAGACTTATTTTTGTTTCTGCTTAGCCCTGAAAAACTTGTGTTTCACTGACATACTAATATATGTTTTGTATCAGTAGCATTAAGTCTCTTCTCTTGTAATGATGGTCTCCAAAAACTGCGGATTCTGGTCAGACATGTCAATGAAATCTCCGGACATTTTTCTACTCATCTGTCAGCATGTGCGGTACAAGCCAAGCACAAATCATTCGCTTTGTCAAATGTTCCTGACCAATGACAGAAGTTGTCACTCTGACTCAGTTAGCTGATACAATATATACTAATTATATATCTTGATAAAAAAATAATATACATGAAGAAATCTAATAACACATAATGACAAATATTTCATGACCTAAGTTAATAATTTATGAGAGAGCATAACCTTTGACGGCCGGAGCCCATATATCTAGGAGTTATTTCCGGGCTGTTATGCCGTGGTCTGCTGGAGTTTAAGTATCCATACGTTTTGTCCACAACTACGGCACACATCTTCAATGGCATGATCATTGTCTCTTCCGAAAAGTTAACATGGCGTCTGAGGTGTGGACTGTCTGAGCTACTGTATTTATCCCTCGAGTGGCCTCCGCTGATTGGTCCAGATGGCATACAGCAGGAGGGAGGGGGCGGGCTTCATCCAAGGTGATTTTTCCTGCTGATTGGTTCACTTGAACTTCTCCTGGTTTTTGCCATTTCTTGCCTTCAATGACAGGATACCAGTTGCTGTTAAGTTTTAAAACATCTTCTTTCTTGACACAGTGTCAATACTATCTTTAAGCCCAAAAAAAACTCAACAATCTACTACGCTCAGCTAAAGATCCTCAGGAGCCCTTGTCATCAGCCGGTGTATACCATATTCCTTGTTCCTGCGGTTCGGTTTAAATCGGAACTACAAGGCATAGCATCAACACCAGACTCACCGAACACAAAAGAAGCTGCCACCTGGGCCAAACGGATAAGTCCGCAGTTGCCCAACGCGCCATTGAAGCGGAGAGTGAACATATAATTAAGTTCCAGGACACGAGCATTCTATCATCCACAATACATTACCATGCCCGGCTACAACATGAAGCTATTGAAATTTATAAACATCCCTACAATTTCAATTCTTTCTTGACTTGTATGGCCATTTTTGTTTAGCAAGAATAAGTGAGTGAGTGTTATTTATTAGATTTCTTCATTAACAGTGGTATCTTTAGAAATTAAATCATTCTTATAGTCTTATAGGAATGCAAACAGTAGGTATGTGTGAAAATGCAGTTTATGCATAGTGCAAGTGGTTCAGATGAACAGAAACTCAAAAAAGAGAAGGGGAGAAAAAGAGGTTTATAGAAATGCCTTAGAAAGTATCAAAGTTATACTAGTTCCTTGCCTCAGGCAGTGTTTCAGAGACACTTAACCTAGTTTTTTATTCTATAACACGCTCAACTTTACTCCAAGCAGGTTCCCAAACTCAGCCACAAAAACTGCAACAAGTTAAAACAGTATTGACATAAATGTCGCAGACCCATAAGCTCTAAAACAGAATACAGGGATTATGATAAACTCATTCATTATATGAAATTCAAAATACATTTATTTGACCCTGCTTCATAGTTAAACTTAACCAACCAATATTGTTTAATTTTGCACTCTTTTATCTTCAATCAAATGCTGTGCTAAAGCGTGTCTGCCTGATGTTCAAGAGGTCGCGAGTTCGAATGTCGCTTAGGGTAAGTTATCCGGGTGAGGTTTTTTTCCGAGTTTTCCCTTATCCTGAGAAGACGAATGTCGGGTAACTTAAAGCTCCATGGGCCTCGGGCTCATTTGAAAATCATTTCACCCATTTCACTCATTTACCGTCCGATATGACATTACGTTGGAGGGTGTTAATTAAAAAAATAATAAAATAATAATTCATCAATCTGTGTGTTAAATAGTTTAGAAGTAAATTAAATTCTTCACTGGATGCAAAATAAGTTATCTGGTTTGATTCCTGATATAACTGTGGTATTTTTATCACACTGGAGGATCTGTAATAAGGTATATTCAACCTTCAGAAAATTCTTAGACATTATATTGGAACTCTTAAGCGAAAAATAGCTGTTTATTGGAAACCAGAGATACTCAGCATGCTGATTGCATGTGTGAATGATGACATCATAGAACATACAGTTGTCATGTGAACAGCCTTGGCCTATCTTGAGCTGCTGCACCTTGAGATAGGATACACTAAAACACAAAAAGTAACAGCTGTATTTATATGACAGTTGTAGAATTTAAAGAAAATCTTACTGAATGTTAACTAATTCTGTTCCACTTTATGTTCATAGATCTGCAATATCCTGATGGTTTTGACATTGGCACAGAGCCGACATTTGTTGAGGATGATGAGCAGGGCATGAGGTCTACTGACCCACCGTATGAAAAGCTACAAATCAACAGAACAAGACCTGAGCCCTGTGATATGGAAAGAACTTTATATCAGTTGCAATCTTTTAACAGCAAGGACAATCCTTACCAAGCTAATGCAAAGTCCTGTGACAGGTAAAATACAACAGATTTATGTAAGCCTCACATATATTCCTACATAAGTGTACTATATAAGTAGAAATACAAAAATTCATACTCTTATATATGTACACTGAATTCCATAAATGCTGACACCACAGCATCGGGAAGTATTTTATTAGCCTTTACAGTATACATGTGCAAAGCACAAAGGACGTATGTTTGATGCTTTCCATATTTATAAGTGTGTAATGCCATGTTATACAATTGTGATTCACTGTAATGTTTTATTATATATGATAACTTTATTAAATAATAAAGCATATAAGTGTTGTACATCTTGAGCCCATAAACTTGGGCCTGAGTCCCTCGGTCATTGGACAGCTCTCTGTATACAATTTTGTGACATGTGCTGTTGTTTATTCTTTAGCCATCATTTTTGAGTAGATTAATTTTCTAGAACATTCCCTTTGTATTTGGGCCCATATAATGAGCTATCATTGGGAGTCCAGTTCAGTGGAGTTTCAGATTAGACAGTAACAGCTGAGTTAAGTGCAGTGCCAAGTGCAGTTTAGTTGAGTTGCGACTCAGCTATTCAGTTGAGATATAACTCAATGGATTGGTTGTGTTTTGCTCTGAGTGCGTACAACATTGTCTCAAGTATAATGTTTGTGTTACGCTAAGCATCTAAGTGATAAATAAAGAGTGTTTAGCAGTAACCAGTTTTCTCATTTGTGATGATATTTTAATCAAAATCATTAAGTCATTTTTGAGAAAGTCTAAGTAGAAACATTTTCCATATGGAGGGTAGTTTGAGCTGGAGGGTTTCTTGAAATCTTCATGTCCATCCTTGGGAAGCATTGAACTTAAATACCAAGTTTGTTATTTAATCAGCTTTTTATTTTTGAGTTATGTTGTCCACACACGTGCATGCATGTTCTCGTACATACCACATATAAGGTTGTCTAAGTTCATTCATTTTGCTTGCAAGTTCCACCTATAACACCTGAAAACCCTGAACCCTCTGTACACTCAAGTTATCATACTCTTGGAAATAAGAATGAAGACAACAATAGTTAGGGGTGTACCAACACATTTGGGATGACTGAAAATAAATTACTGCTCTAATAGCACCTCCTGTATCTGCTGCATCTGTGCAATACTCTTGGATTACGGGAAAGTTATTAAGGGTGGGAATACACAAACAGTGGAGGGTGAGATAATCAGGTTTCCTGGTAGCTCTACCAGCCTCACTGCAATTGTGTTCTTGTGACTTAGCTTTCACACTATTTGCTGTGTTATCGTCCGGATCATGGTGATGAAGGAGATTTCTCACAATGGCTCCATTTCCTATCAAGTGACCATATACTCATGATGTAGTGGCCACTTGTCACTTATAATAAAAAATAAACTTGTTGCTCCCGAATTTTCAAATCTGCAGTGTCATGTTTACACTTTGCTGCACTGTTCTGGTTGAAGTTGTCATGGTCCCAACCTGTTCCTTGATGTCCTTGTGTTATTGCCACTTCTGCTGGATTAACCAGAAGATTAAAAGATACTTTAGGGAAGGCTAAGACATTGTACTTAGCAAAAGAAGATGTAACTTCTCATTTTGGGGATTCATGGGAACCTGGATTTACAGGCATTTTTACAGGAATTTTTCAATACTTATACTTTTCTCAAATAGGAATACATTATTTGTTTTTTAATCTCTTGGCCATGTGAAGAGAACAAATTCTCAAAGCCATCACACAGTGACCAGCTGGGTTCTTTAAAGATCTGACTACCACTTAAAGCCTACTGTATTTTTGTATTCCCTTGCGCCTACAAGAAAATAAAAAAAAAAGGAATGATTTTCTCAATTAATATGAAGTAGATACCAGGAGAGCCAATGAACTAAGAACTGGTGCACAGTGTTTTTCCTGTTGGCATTATCAGCGCTCGTTGCTGTCTGTGTCTGTCATAGAATTACATAGATGCAAACATACAATATTTTTCAAACTACTTTTCAAGGTAATTATTATTTATTTATGCCAACAAACTTACTGTTGGTGTTTTTAAACACACAAGCCGTGTGTGGGCAATGTTTTGAAACGTAGAACTGGAACTTAAAAATTCAATGCCACAACTGGGATTTGAACCACAGACCTTCCGCTTACCGGGCGGATGCTCTACCACTGAACTATTGTGACAAACTGCCAGAATGGCATTAAATTCTCAAACCAGTTCGTATTTCTCCTGGTAAACCGCAAAGGCAGTCTCACATCAGAGACAAATTACCTCAATGGTGACTTACTATTGTAACTATTGTAAGTCACCATTGGGGTAATTTGTCTCTGATGTGAGACTGCCTTTGTGGTTTACCAGGAGAAATACGAACTGGTTTGAGAATTTAATGCCATTCTGGCAGTTTGTCACAATAGCTCAGTGGTAGAGCATCCGCCCGGTAAGCGGAAGGTCTGTGGTTCAAATCCCAGTTGTGGCATTGAATTTTTAAGTTCCAGTTCTACCTTTCAAAATACTTTTCAAGGCTTTACCAACCTGATACTATTTAATGTTTTGTTGGTAAGAACCCTACCTTGTCTTTCAGGTTTTTTAGACTGAACACTTCTTGATCTCTGAACTTTATTAGAAAGTGTGTGGATTTGTTGGCCTAGAACTTTTACACCCATAAATCTTTCCTTATGTCGTATTTTCACTTGAGGAGAAGACTGAATTAACACAAATGAATGATAAATAAATACATGCTGTGGGGTAGAAAGCGCATGCTGAGCCATAATATTGTTTGTGATTAAATATAGGACACAAAATAGTAAATAATTGTAATAACTGAGCCATACTATATCACTGTCAACTCAATACAGCAGAACCAGAGCAGTGCAAGGCCTCATCAGTAGTGTGACTTTGATTGCAGCAGAAGTGTAGAATCATGTGTTCACATGCCCAATGAAAAAACACTATGCAGCCAGTTCTTAGTTCATTGCCTCTCTCTGTAAAAAAAATATCCAAGCATTTATAGGCAATGATTTGTATAAAAGCATGTGTAGAGTAGCCATGTGAGTGCACACATCATATATTTTTATAGTTCCTTCCTTGTTTCCATTGCATTAATTAGCTCTGTACTATCTTTCCTAAATGATTTATCTCAATACTTATTTTTGTTTTGGTTTAGCTGAAGTTTCTTTACTTAAAGGTGTATATTTCATTATTTTCAGGCCATTTG